>JAQQSZ010018696.1:0-10522 GCA_028646595.1 Phalanger gymnotis | reverse complement strand
GTAGACTCAAGAGTTCTATGTTCCAAGCCTGGGGGGATGTGCCAGCTCTCCCACACCAGCACTCCTCCTTCCCCAAGAACCCCCAACCCAGACTGGACTTAGATCTTCAGCAGGCTCTTCACTCCTGCTCTGATTTGCCACTTAATTCCTCCTACCTGGTGGGCCTGGAGCCAGAAGCAACTGCAGCCATAGTTCTAAAGCTGCCCCACCTCCACTGCCCCTGGGGGCAGTGGCCAAACTGCAAACTCTATCCCAGTCCCCAGCAGCTTCTCCCGCTAACCTACTCTGTTGTCCTTGGGTTTGTGGGTTGAGAAGTCTGGTAACTGCCGCAGCTCACTGATTCAGGGCGCTAGGGCACGCTCCACCCAGCTCCTGGTCTGGTCAGTCCGTGCCGCCCACGCTGGGCTCTGCTCCGCTCAGCTCTGTGAAGGATAGACCTTACCCAGAGACCATCCAGGCTGTCCTGGGCTAGAGCCATGCTTCCCTATGCTATTTTGTGGGTTCTGTGGTTCAGAGCCATTTTTTATAGGTTTTTGGAGGGACTTGGCAGGGAGCTCACGCTAGTCCCTGCTTTCCCACTGCCATCTTGGCTCCACCCCCCCAAGGAAGTTTGTCTTGCAACAGATCATACACAGAGAGATGATCGTGCTGCCAAATAAAGATTTATCCATATGGGTAATTGACACAGGATAACAAGGCTGCGGTAGGACCTCTGATCTGCCAAGGGTCTCAGGGCTGTCCAAGGGGCACAAGATGAATTCTGCTTTGCCTTTGCTTGGTTTTCTAAACTGTGCGGGTTTAGGGGCAAAGCTTAGCTTTTGGGAGGGGAAAAGCATCAATATTAATGTGGCTGATTCTTGTTAATATTGTACTATCTCAAGGCAATTTACTGGAATTGTCCTGAGCCACAGATTAGAAAACAAGCTGAAAGCAATTCATGGAATTTTATTAACAGTAATTCAATAAAATTCAATCCAATCAATTGGACTCAGAAATAGGGTTAAAGACTAAACTTCTATTACATGTAGCTGTATAGTAACAAGGATGGAGACTTTTTTTCTCATATAGGCCATTGACTTACAAAGAAGAAAAAACAAGTGAAATTGGTTCCCCCATGCCCCAGTAGAATTTTATAACCAGGTATAATGGGAAAAGTGATGGGCTTGACCTCATGAGATACCTGAATTTGAATCCTGCCTCTGACACTCACTTGCTGTGTAACCATGGATGAATAATTTAGCCTTAGTCCCTATTTCCTTATCTGCAAAATGGTTATGATCATAATGCAATACTTATCTCACAAGGTTCAAGAGATAATGCGTGTCTGTGCTTTCTAATGGAGATTCATGTTAGCTGTTATTGTGTAATTCATCCATCATCTTAATCTGATTCATGAGTTCCCCCTACAACATCACTGACAATCAATCATCCAGGCTCTCTTGAATACTTGAGTGATAAGGAACTCATTACCTGAAACGGCAGCCCCGAGAAGCCTTGAAGGAGATCAGGGAGGTTAAGTTTATCCATTTCAAAAATTAGGAATAGAAACACAAAACTTCATTCCATGTTGTAATATTCTTAATATTTATATATGCACTTGATTTTTTATATGTGCTTTACCTACGCACAGTTAAGCAAGGGATAGGGGAAAGAAAGACAAGGAAGGAAGAAAACAAGCATTAATTAAGCACCTGCTATATGCCCGGGCACTGTCCTGCACACTTTGTAAATATTGTCTCATTTGATGGTCGCAGTAACCCTGTGAGGCAGATGCTATTATTATACCCTTTTTATAGTTGAAGAAACTGAGGCACACAAAGGTTAAGTGACTTTCTTTAAATGCCAAAGATAAGAAGATTTTAGTTGATCCCAAAGATAAAGGGGAGCACTAGAGTTAATTGGATGGGAGAGGAAGTGACATGGTCAGATGTGCCCTTTAGAAAATCGTTTTGGCAACTACAATTCCGGGGCAGTCGGGTGGCACAGTGGAGTGCCCACCCTGGAATCAGGAGGACCTGAGTTCAAATCTGGCCTCAGACACTTACCAGCTGTGGACACCGAGCAAGTCACTCAACTCGGTTTCTTTGCCAAGAAAAGTCCCAGAAGCAAGAGATAGAGAAACCCCATTTAAAATAACTGTAGACCAGGTAAAATATTTGGGAGACTACCTGCCAAGAAAACTCAGGAACTGTATGCACACAATTACAAAACAGTTATCCCACAAAGAAAGTCAGATCTATATTAACCCTGTTTGCCTCAGTTTCCTCATCTGTAAATGAGCTGGAGAAGGAAACTGCAAACCACTCCAGTATCTTTGCCAAGAAAACCCCAAATGGGGTCACAAGGAGCCAGACACGACTAATGGACTAAACGACAACATCAACATTGGCAGCTGCAATCCAGTGATGCATTGGAGTGGGGAGAGATTTGAGACAGAGAGAAAAATCTGAAGGCTGATGCAATAGTACAGTATGAATGGCAGCCCATGAAAAAGCACAGGATATGGGAGAAGGAATGTCATATAAAAGGTGCAGCAAGCTGGTCAATTTGAATACATTATAGAATGCATGGATGGAATTAATGTGAAATATGCCCAGAAAAACAGGCTTCTGTTTTATTCTAGAAGCAGTCACGAACCATAGGAACTTCTCGAGCAGTGGGCTAATATGGTCAGAGCTATGCATGAAGAATATCAAGGTAGCCTTTTGGAAGACGGATTGGAGAAGTGAGAAACTGGAGGCAAGGAAAAAAAATAGGAGGCTTTTATAAGTCAAACTAAGAAGTGACAGGGACCTAGCTTAGGGTGGTATTGACATGAATAGAGAGAAGGTGATGGATGAGAGAGATATGGTATCTATTGTCTATATCAGAAAGCTCAACCAGTCCTCTTCCATGCCTTCCCTTCACATGTACATGCATTTTCTTCCACTATGGCTAGGCTTTGCTAAACAAACTGGATATGACATATTACAGTGTAAGAAGTAGCTCAGATTCTATCACATAGTAAAAATGAAATCAATTAAATACTGACCTATTGGACACCCAACCTTCGAGCCACATCAGGCTGTCAGAAGACTCTGGCCATCCCATGTTCTCCAGCAAATTGCCCTCTATCATTTCCATTCTCTCATTTCTCTTTAATCTCTGTCTGTCTACTCTCTGCTTCCATGCTGCCTACCAACATGGCTGTCTCTCCTATCCCCCCAAAACCCTCACTTGATCCATCCATCCCCACAGACTATCATCCCATATCTGTCCTCCCTTTTGTGGTTAAACTCCTTGAAAAGGCTATCTATGATTAGGTGCCTCCATTTTCTTTCTTCTCACTCTCTCCTTAACTCTCTACATTCTGTGTTTCAACTTCATTATTCAACTGAAATTACTCTCTCCAAAATTCTCGATAATCTTTAAATTGCTAAATCTAGTGACCTTTTTCAGTCTTCATTCTGTTCTACCTCTCTGCAGCCTTTGACACTGTTAATCACCCTCTTCTCCTTGACACTCTCCTCTCTCTAGGTTTCAGTGATACTACTATATTCTGGTTCTTCTCCTACCTATGTGACCTCTCCTCAGTCTCCTTTGCTAGATCTTTATCTAGGACACATCTACTAATGGCAGGCATCCCCCAGGGCTCTGTCCTGGGCTCTTTTCTCCCTCTATATTGTTTCACTGAGTGATCTTGGATTCAATTATCATCTCTTTGCTTATGATTCAGAAATCTACTTATCCAGCTCTAACCTCTCTCCTAACCTCTAGACTCGCATCAACTGTCTATTGGACATGTCAAATTGTATGTCTCGTAGATATCTTAAACCCAACATGTCCAAAACTTAACTAAATTTCCCCCAAATCCTTTTTTCTTGCTAAGTTTCCCATTACTGTCAGGGACACCACCACTTTCCCACTCAGTCTCTAAACCTTGGTGTCATCCTTTTTTCCTCATTGTCTCTCATAACCCTCTCCCATCCCCCCCACCACACACACACACCGCCACCACCATACACAATCTGTTCTCAAGTCCTGTCAGTTTTACCTTTATAACATCTCTGGTATATGCCCCCTTCTCTCCTCTAACACTGACATCACATGGTGCAGGCTCTCATCACTTCGTGCCTGGACTGCTACAACAGCCTTCTGGTTGGTCTTCCTCCCTCAAGGCTTTCCACAGATCAGTCTACTGATCTTCTGGATATGCAAGCCTAGCCATATTACCCCCTATTAAATAAATTCCAGTGGTTGTCTAATACTTCAAGGATAAAATATAAAATCCTCTATCTTTCAAAGCCTTTCATAACCTGGCCCTCTCCTACCTTTCTGGTCTTTCTTATATCTTACTCCCTCTCATATGCGCTACAATCCAGTGACAATGGCTTCCTTGCTATTTTTTGAAAAGGATATTCCATCACTGGACTATGAATTTTCACTGACAGTCCCACCATTACTGGAATACTCTCTCTCTTCCTGAATACCCTGTCTTGCTTCAAGCCCCAGCTAAAATCTCATCTTTTACAAGAAGCCTCCCCTGATCCCCCCAAACACTAGTGCCTTCCCTCTGTTGATTATCTCCAGTTGAACCATATATATCTTGTTTGAACATGGTTATTTTCCTGTTGTCTCCAACATTGGACCATAAGCTCCTTGAGAGCAGAAACTATCTTTTGCCTGCCTTTGTTTGTATCCCCATAACTTAGCATAGTTTCTGGTACAGAGTAGGCACTTAATAAATGCATATTGGCTGACTGACTCCCAAATCATATATAACCCTTTGTCCATACGAATGTGTACTTGGAGTGATGAGTCTCTGCGAAGTGAAATAAAGATTTAGACAATGATAGTACAAAGGATTATGAGCTGAAAAAGATTAGCCATTTGAATCGGAAACAACTGGTGTGTCACTTAAATGTCATTGAATATATCCAATCTTTTATTATGATTTATCTTTTTGTGCTTATGGCTTGTCTCCCTAAAGAGATTCATGGGTAGAAACTTGCCCATTCCTCTTTGTATTCCTAGCAGTTAACATAGTGATGTTGATTTTAATACTTAGCAAATACTGCAAGATGGAGAAGGAGGAAGAGTGATGTTCCACCGACCCATGCCTCTTGGTGGCATGGAGGTGACTCCAGACGACCAAAGGCTATGTTAACAGAGTCTAAGCTGATAGTCTTACCAAACTGGAAAGGCTTCAAGCATGTGTTGTATATCTGAAATGTAGCTAAGTGCACAAAGGTTTATTACCAGAGGGTTACCCACCAGGGATGTTTATTCAGTTTCTCTAATTTATTAATGTTGTCTACAAAATCTTTCTGAGTCCTTGACATGTTGAAGAATGTGAGAATTGTCATTCTCCTCTTCTTTCTCTTCCTTGTCTTTTGCAAAAATGCTCTTTTTAAAATGCAGATAAGGAAGAGGCAAAATATTAATTCCCTAATATTTTGGTATGAGTGAGTTTGTCATGTACTCTTATTCAGTGTATATGAGAGGGACAGAATGTTCTAGGGACCATCAAGGTTATGGGGTGGAAAGAATGCTTAAATTGAGTGAGGTACCCAGTGGCTGAAGGAGAATCTAAGGAATAAAGGACAAAATTGAACTATTTGACATATTACATTAGTCCTTCATACCTCCACCAAAACTCAAGATTTGGTAACTGGCTATCTTCATAAGCGAAATCCAGCCAAACAGAGATAATTTTGTGTTTAAATGTATTTTTGTTAGTGGCCAGAAGAATTACTTTTAATACTAATTTTTCTCTCTCTTTTTCTCTTTTTGTCTGGCCTTCTCCAGTGTGATAATGCAAAAGGGCTAAAAGCATTCTATGATGCAATAAAATACGGGCCTAATCACCTCATGGTATTTGGAGGAGTCTGCCCCTCAGTCACATCCATCATTGCTGAATCTCTCAAAGGATGGAATCTGGTACAGGTAAGAAAGGTATAAATACAGCACCTGTTACTGGTTGAATGAATTTTTTTTAAAAAAATCAAGTAAATGATAAATGCACCTTTAAAAGTAAGCTTGGTTGGTTTGATTTTTTTTAACTCAGTGGCATATTCTGATTCAAATATGAATGACTCAGATTTTCTCCCATAGCTAATACACACTTTTGTGCTAAGTTGTGGGCTTAGAGAGAAATATGAGCTCTTTTGGACCCCTGGTACCAGAGTTACTGTTGTTTGCAAATTTGGTTCATAAAAAGTGGTTGTTTGTTATCTGCTGGCTGGCAGGCGGGCAATAGACAACATTAAGGATGTAACCTTTTCTCAGGTCATTGGCAAAGCCTTGGGAGATTCAGATGCCATGGCCTTAGAAGTCAAGCAGGGCCAAGATGACCAGGAGGCAAAATTTTTGGAAACAAATGTTCTTCTAAAGCAGGGAGAAGAAGGAAGGAAAAAAGAAGCTTTAGAGAGCTACAGAAAAAATGTCAGAGCTGAAGGCAAGTTGTAACTAGGAATTCTGGAATCCTGGGCAGGTATGTGGTGAGGGTGGAGAGCGAGAGGGACTGGGCAAAGGAGGACCTTACTTAGGAAGTAGGAAAGCTCCAGCTCCCATCTTTCATGCAGAAGACTTCATCTTCATTGCTGTCACATGGGGCTTTCATGCAAACCATTCACCTTTGGAGTGAAGTTGCAAGAGGAAAGGTACAGCCTGTCCACCAACTAGGTGGGCCTCTATGGCCCACAGTACAGACAGTGATCCCCAAACTTCAAGAGGAGATGACAGGGAAAGGAAGAGGGAAGTAGCAGAAAGAACATCAATAATCTCCCTTGACCCTTGAGCAGGGTGAAAACATGAAACAGACACCACCAGTCCATGGGATCTCCCAGGAGTCATGTCAGAGATGTAGGCTGGCTGTGGCATGGGCCAAAGGAGGTCTACCAGAGAAGCAAGATCAGGCCTCTATAGCTTGACACCCTAGGGCAAAGCCCCCAGGTGCCTTGTTCTAGTTATGGCTCCGATCTAGAAGCAAGTGATATGATGATAGCACACTAATATCAAGAAGATTCCAGTGTGCATGCATAAATCTAGAGTCAAGAAAAAGTGGCATCCTTCAGAAGATCTCATGCCACAAATCAGCGAGGGAAAGTAGAGGAAAAAACACCTGGAGGGGAGGAAGAAGAGGGATCTGTGCAAGGGAGTGTCAAAAATGGTAGGTTGACTCTGGGCTGAAGAAAAGAGCAGAAGGCCAAAGACAGGGCTTTGTCAAAGATGCAGAGAGTGGAAAGAGGGAGTAGAATTAAAGAAAGGGAAAGAAGTATGGGTCAGGAGCAAAGAAGGAAAACCAGAAGAGTCCATGGGTCCATAGATGAATTTCAAGCGAAGAGGGTCCATGACCTTGAATGGCAAAAATTTACGTATTTGTTTTCACTAACATCTAATTGGAATTTAAGATTTCTTTTAATTGCTTAAAAATGTTACTCTGAGAAGAGGTTGATAAGTTTCACCAGACTGCTAAAGGGGTTCATGACATAAAAAGATTAATAACTTCTGGTGTAGACCATGCATTTAAGAAGTGGTTCATTTCTTTTTTGTTCTTGTTTTTGTTTTTGGAGGGGGGAAGCCAGGGCAATTGGGGTTAAGTGACTTGCCCAAGGTCACACAGCCAGTAAGTGTGTCAAGTGTGTGAGGTCACACTTGAACTCAGGTCCTCCTGACTCTCTACTCACTGCACCACCTAGCTGCGCCCCTTCCCCCTCCCCCACACCCCGTGGTTCATTTCTTATATCACTGAATTATAGATCGCCAAAGTGTAAGTTATTTCATGTATCCGTCCCTCCCTGGCAACATTCTTAACAAGAAATCATCCATTCTCCTCTAGTGATGGTGAATCCATTTTTCCTGAGGCAGCTTTTCCATCTTGGACAATCACATTTTTTTTTTAGGAGTCTGTTTCTTTCATCATACCTGAGTCTGCTTCTTACACCTTCCACTGTTATTCCCAATCCTGTTCCCATGGGAACCTCTAAAACAAATTTAATTCCTTTTCAATATGATAGCCCTTGAGGTATTTAGCTTTTATGACCCCTTCCCTAATTCTTCTCTTGTTTAGGACAAACATGCCCAATTCCTTCAATTGGTACATTGCCTCTAGTATTCATGGCTCTAGGATCCTCATTTGAACACTAGAAAACCCGAGTTTAAATCTAACTTCAGAAGCTTCCTAGCTGTATGACCTTGGGCAAATCATTTTATTTCTTTTTGCCTCTGTTTCCACAGTTGTAAAATAGGGATAATAAAAGCACCTACCTCCCAGGGTTGTCATGGAGATCAAATGAGATAACATTTGTAAAATGCTTGGCATATAGTAGGCACTTAATAAATGCTTATTGCCTTCCCCTCCCCTCCAATCTCCCCAATAGTCTGATAACTCTTCTGTGGAGGACTCTGATTTGTCAGTGCCCAGAACTGAATACTTTAACTGTAGGCCAACCTGGGCAGAGCAGAGAACTCTGCCTGCCACGCTTTCCCTAACAGAGCCTGAGTTTGCTTTTCTGGTTATTATAGAATAGTATTTGCTCATACTGAGACTGCAGCCCAGTCCAAATCCCCAGGCTCTTCCACACTCACTATTTTCTAGTCATACCTCCTCTGTTCCACACTTTGAGGTTTAAGGACTCACCTGCAGCTCATCATCAAAATCATTTGGTGCTGGCTTTTATGATGAGTGACTTGGAGCATTTTTCATTTGGTTGGTGGTAGCATGAATTTCTTCTTTTGAGAACTGACTGTTCATATCACTACCTATTAATAGCTCTAGTTCTTATATCAGCTATCAGAGCTTTATCAGAGAAGTTGGATACAAAGATATTTTCCCAGTAAAACTTTTCCCTTCTGATTTGAACTTCGTTGATTTTGTTTGTGCACAGCCATTTCAATTTTAGGTCATCAAAATTATCCATTTTATCTCCTGTGAACCTCTGCATCACTTATTTGGTTAAGAATTCTTTCCCTCTACATAAAAAATGAAAGATATGTCCTTCCCTTCCCTCCTATAAAATACATTTATGATACAAACTGCATTGTGTATCCATTGGCATCTTGTTGTAGCATATAGTGTGAAATGTTGGTTTAAATCTAATTTCTACAATCCAATTTTTCCATAAGTTTTCAGTACCATGTAGTTAGGCGGTACAGTGGATAGAGTGCAGGGTCTGGAGTCAGAAAGACTCATTTTCCTGAGTTCAAAATCTAGCCTCAGACACTTACTAGTTGTGTTACCCTGGGCAAGTCACTTAACCCTGTTTGCTTCAGTTTCCTCATCTGTGAAATGAGCTGGAGAAGGAAATGGCAAACTACTCCAATATCTTTGCCAAGAAAACCTCAAGTGGGGTCATGATGAGTCAGACACGACTGAAAACGACTGAACAACATTTCTATTAAAAAAAAGCTTTGTAAGTGTATTCACATAACTCCTGTGTAAGTCTTAATAGGTGGATTCTCAGAAACATTTTAGATATTTTGTTTATTTTGAAAGGAATATTTTTTTCTATCTCTTTCTTCTTGAAGATTTTTTTCTGTTTCTTTCTTTCCTGGTAGTGTACAGAAAAGCTGATGATTTTCATAGCTTTGTTTTCAATTTTGCTATTTCACTTAAGTTATTAAAGATTTCAATTTTAGTTGAATTTTTAGTTTTCTAAGTAAATCATCATAACTTCTGCAAAGAGCATAATTTTGTTTTTTTTCTTTGCCTTGGTCTTCTTCTCTTGTACTATTAACAGAGCTAGATTTTCTAGAATTATATCAAACAATGATTTCAATGGATATCCTTGCTCTCTCTCTGATTTTATTGGAAAAGCCTCTAGCATTTTTTCCATTATAGATAATGCCAGCTCTTGGTTGAGAGATATTTACCATATTGATGAATGATCCATTTGTCCCTATGCTAATATTTTTAATAGAAAAAATGCGTGTTTTTAAAGCTTTTTCTGCATTAATATTATCATGTCATTATTGTTTTTGTTATTAGTAAGATTTATTATGTTTTTAGTTTTTTCTAATATTGAACCAATTCTCTATTCCTCATATAAATAAAAACTGATAATAGCATATAATATTTTTAATATGTTGCTGTGACTTCTTTGTTACAGGTAAATATTTTACTTTATATTTTGCATTAATATTCATTAAATATATTGGTCTATGGTTTTATTTTTCTGTTTTGTCTCTATTTCATGTATCAAGACCATACTTGTTTCATAGAATTTGGCTGGATACATTCTTTTTCAATTTATGTAAATAATGTATGTAATATTAAAATTAATTGTTCTTTGGATATTTGATTGAGTTCATTTAAAACTCTATATGACCTTGGGGTTTATTTTAGGAATTCATTTATTGCTTATTCATTTTTCCCCTGAGATTGGATTATTTACATTCTTGGTTTCCAGTTCAGTTAATCTAGATATTTTATAGTTTTGCAAATATCCCATTTGATTTAAATAATCAACTTTGGGCAGTTAGGTGGCACAGCAGATAGAGTGCTGTGCCGGGAGTTAGGAAGTTGTTGTTCAGTTGTTTCGGT
>JAQQSZ010018695.1:0-10522 GCA_028646595.1 Phalanger gymnotis | reverse complement strand
TTCATCCCCATCTGCCCTCCCTTCCATCACCCCCCCTTTTTTATCTTCTTCCTCCTTCTTTCCTGTGTGGTAAGATACACAACTGAGTATGTATGGTATTCCCTCTTCAGATCACATCTGATGAGGGCAAGATTCACTCATTCTCCCATCCTTTACGTTCTGATCATTTCCTTAATATACCTTTGAAAATATATAAGGTCATTCAAAGGTAAATAGGGCAGCCAAGAGATTCTATTTTCTCAACACCTTCTGTGCAGAAGCATGGACTAGGGTGGGAGAGAAGATGTTGGGATGGCAGAAGTGACTAATTTACTTACCCTTCATCTAGTCAGTTTTTTTGTAAAATTCATTTTTTTAAAATTTGAGTTACAAATTATTTCCTTCCCTCCAACTTTTCCCCCTAAACATTGAGAAGGCAAGCAGTATGATCCTCATTATATATTTGAAGTCATGTAAAACATATTTCTATATTAGCCATTTGCAAAACTAAAAAGTAAGAAAAATAAAGTGAAGAAAATTTGTCTAATTTGTACTCATGGTTCAGCAGCTCTCTCCCTGGAGATTCATTAACATTTTTCATCCTTGTTCTTTTGGAACTGTCTTGATCAGGATAGTTAAGTCTTTCACAGTTGCTTATCATTATAATATTGTTGTTACTGTGTACAATGTTCTCCTGGATCTATTCACTTCCTTTTGCATCAGTTCATATAAGTCTTCCAAGATTTTTCTGAAGCCATTCTTGTGTCATTCCTTATGCACAATAGTACTTCATTACAATCATATACCACAACTTGTTCAGCCATTCCCCAAATGATGGACATCTCCTCAATTTCCAATTCTTTTCCACAGCAAAAAAAGAGTGTCTATACATATTTTTGTACACATAGGTCCTTCCTCCTTGTTCTTTTTGGAGTACAGTATTTGTTGGGTCAAAGGGTATGAACAGTTTTATAGCCTTGTGGGCATAGTTCCAAGTTGTTCTCCAGAAGGGTTGGACCAGTTCACAACTACATCAGCAGGGCATTAGTATCCCAATTTTTCTACATTATCTCCAATATTTGTCATTTTCCTTTGCTGTCACGCTAGTCAATCTGATAGGTATGATGTAGTATCTCAGAGTTGTTTTAACTTTCATTTCTCTAATCAGTAGTATATTAGAGTATTTTTTCATGTGTCTATTGATAGCTTTGATTTCATCTTCTGAAAACTGCCAGTTCATATCCTTTGATTATTCATCCCATCAGTTTTGTGTTATTCTCACTAGACTTCAGAAAAATAACCAGCCAAAATACTCATGCTCAGGCTTTTTCCTGCAAAATAACCTTTAAATAGCTCCATGACCTTATAAGGAAACCAAAATATTTAGATTTCAGAGGTTGAGATACCATAGAGCAACATCGTTCCCTTCCTTTGACATTTAGGCAACATTAACTTTCACATATTTGAATTGACTTATAATACAGATACCACAGAAACAGTATGGCATAGTAAATAGAAATCTGGGCTTAAGAGTCAAGAAGACTTTAGTCTAAGTCTCATCTCTTCACACACACACACACATACACACACACACACACACTAGCTATGTGACCTTGGGCAAGCTACCCTAAGTTCCCACTGCCCTTAGTCAATATTCCAACCAGAAGTCGTAGAAGAGTTGCCAATTTTCATTGGTAAAGATCATTTCCTTACCACGAGTCTCCTGAACCAATAAAATTACAGGTCTTCCCCCTTCTCAATAACAATAACAGCAGATATCTGTATTGCACTGTGAAAAAAATAAATTTAAATAGCTGCTTAAAAATTTTTTGGCTATGTATGTTGGGCCAATACTATGTTTATCAAAACCAAGAAAAGATCAAAATGTTTTCTGTGAGCAGTTGCTATGTGAAAGGCAGTCAAGATCATCAACTAATGATAGAATTTTAAAATAAAAAGGGCCCTAAGAGATTGCCCAGTCTGATGCCATTATTTGACTGATGGAAGAAGGTCAATCCTGGAGATACAGGTTTGGCATGCATCCTGTTGGAAGGAATGGTTGAAAACATGTTAGTTGTCAGAATGGAAAGAGCTAGAGGAGACAAAAGAATTTAGAGATACAGATGGGGAATAACAATAAACTAAAAGAATAGGATGAGAAAATGGGTGAACATATAGAAGCATTTTGGAGCATCGAGGAAGGAAATTAAGAGAGGCCATGCTAGAAGACAGTTCAAACTTAGTACACAATAGGAAGTGAAATCATCTAATCAAAATGAAGGGGCAGAGACACAGAAAGGATTTAGCAGCTTGGGATGTGTATAAAATATAATAAGATGCATGGTAATTCCTATGACATATATGTAAAAGTTTTGATAATTCTATGTATTAATATCGGGATAACAGCTAAGTATAATCTATGGAACTTCATGATGGAATTTAACACTGCTCCTTACTTTTTTAATGTAAATATATTTATATATACATATGTGTCTATATATGTATGCTGAAAATATATTCAAAGCATTCATAATTGAAAGAAATAATATATAATAGTAAAATATTTAATTTTTAAAAGAATTAAAGAATATGCACTTAAGAGAGTGTGTACTTTGTGCTTAAAATAGCAATAAGGTTTTTTTTTAAGAACACTTTGATTTTCACTGGAAATGAATAGATTAATATTTAAAATGCAAACCTTGGCATTCTTATTCAAAGAACTTCTCCTTCACCTTTCCAATGATTGACTAGTGTCCTGGGGACCATACTGGTGCTTTCCACACTCATTTCTGGGCAATCTCTCCTATGCCTTTACTACTCTGCACATGAGTGACTCTGAAACCTAGGTCTCCACCTCTAATCTTGCTCTTTGTGCATTTTTAAACTGTTTTGCTGAATCATCTGTCTGGATGTTTTATTACCACCCCAAACTCGACATAGCAAAAAGATGAATTCCGTATATATTCTCTGACATTCTTCCTTTATAAAAAAAATATTTCACCATATTTTCCTCTTCTCTGGGTTCAAAAAAAAAAAGAAAATTGCTTTCAATTCCATCATATTGTAATATATAAAGCCACTAAATATAGTTCCATCTTTTAGCATGGCAGTCCCCTAAATTGCCCTTTCCTCTTCATCTGCCTAGTCAAAAACTTCATCTTAACTAGTTCATCTATTCTTACGATCCATCAGTGTCTTACAATTTCCCACTTCCCTGCTCTTTACACCATTCCCTGCTCCTGAAATGCCTACTTCCATGTAATCTCTTGAAATCCTCTCTGCTTCAATTCTTAGCTTAGATGCATTGTTTTCCCCATGAAATTATCCCTGACCCCATCAGCTAAAGAAACAAAGAATAAACAAAGAATAAAAAGCAGTGATCTTTTCTTCTATGAAAGCATTTGGTTTATATTACTTTTATACACTTACCAAATTACATTTTGTACCATGATGGTTGTGTGTATCTTAATAAATCATTCTCATCCTAAGAGCAAGTATCGTGTCTCATCTATCTTTTATTCTACCCATTGAGAGTACAGCATAACTAGGATGAATAAATCATATCTGTATGATCCAGCTAGGGGGCATAGTAGATAGAGTGCTGGGTCCAGAGTCAGGAAAACTCTTCATGAGTTCAAATCCATCCTCAGATAAATCCTAGCTGTATGACCCTGGGCAAGTCACTCGCTCCCATTTGTCTCAGTTTCCTCATATGTAAAATGAACTAGAGAAGGAAATGGCAGACCACTCCAGTATCTTTGCCCCAAATGGGGTCACAAAGTGTAGGACATAATTGAAAATGACTGAACAACAACAAATGTAATCTCTTCTTCATTAGTGTGTTAGTTTCTGGTTGCTTACATCTTTATTCAATATCTCCCCCTGTGGATCTGTGATTTCATCAATGTGTAGAAATGCTCTCCATTAATACAGATTCACAATTCCTCTGTAGCTTACAATCTTAGTAAGTTATCTATGAAGCTGAGAGGCTCAGAGATTCTCCCAGTGTCACCCAGCTAGTTTGAGTCAAAGAAAGAACTTCGATGTAAGACTTCCTGATTTCAAGGACCACATTCTGTTGACCATAGCAAGGCTGCTTCTCTTGATACGAAATGCCAAAATTCCCACTCATAGGTGCCCTACTATTCTACTGTCAGGTAACATCCTTGGGTCTTTGGGAAACCCCTAGGGCTTTTCTGCTAAATTACAGGTGAATTATAATCTTCATTGGTGAAGGGATCTCTTTATTGATTTTGATATCTTACAAAATTGCTGTAACGTCCTTTTCTTTTTCAAAAAATAAAACATATTAAATAATTTAATGGCAAATTGTACCTTACTTTCACCAGCTATTACCTTTTCCTATTCTCTCACTTGAATTTAGTTAAGTGAATTTTTCTTTACTTCATATTATTACCTTCTCTGACTCTGTACCTTCCCCTAAACTACTTATTTTCAATTTAAAAGCCTCATCTCAGTCAAGCCACACCTCTTTATTAATTCAAATTTTCTCCTCAGATCTGAATACATTTCTCCCAGGACACTAAAGCTATTGATTTAGAAAGCAAACCAGATAATTCTCCAGTCCTATATGCTTCTTTCCCCAGAGAAGTTTCTCTTCTCTTCTGCTTTCCCCCTTAGCTTTTCCCTAAATTTGTTCTTATGTCACTTTCTCTCCAACTCATTTACACCTACTCCCTAATCTGTTTTATTTTTCTTTAATCCCCCAAGGGAACAAAGAATAAAAAAAGGAACAAAGAAAAGAAATATGTCCTTCAAAAGAACTAAAAATAACCTGTTAGAAATTCTGACAACATACTTCATTATATATTTGTAGTTATCTTTCTTAATTTTAAGCGATAAGGTTTTCTTAAGAAATTTCATCATCATAATAATCATGAAGAAATAATACACGACTATTGATATCTTGGATTACTGAGTTTGGCGTAAGGGCTAACGCATAGGAAAAGAGGCAGAACAAGAATCTAGATAGAAGAGGTTTATCCTGGCTTTTGTTGAATAGACAACTCATAAAGAAAGAAAATCCAGCCAATACTGTGATTGTGTGCAAAACTAGGAATCTGAGAATAATTAAATAAAAATATAATAAAATGAATAATTATTTTGTCTAAATACATATTGGATGGACTTCTTTCATTATTAGTCTCTGAGAACATTGACAAATAACTTGGAAAAAGAGAGACCCTGACATTGCAATTTACATTCCACTCTGGTCAACATAAAAACAAATTATGTTCTAATTTAGGAATATCAAAAAGCTCATAATTTTGTCAGAAAAAAAGAAAGAGAGAAGAATAAAGGAGTGGAGAGGAGAGGAGAAGAAAACAGAGGAGGAGAGGGAAGGGGAAAGGAGAGAGCTTATTGTTTAATGATACTCAAGGCAAGATAAAAAAAACATTCTAATACAAAATTCTGGTAAACATTTTCACCTCCTTAATGATTTTAGGAAAGAAGCATAATGTAGTGTGATAAGAGGGACAGACTTGAAACCAGGAAGACCTGCATTCAAGACCCATCTCTGACAAATGTTAGCCGTATGACCATGTATAATTCATTTTACTTCTAGTGTCCCTAGATAACTCTCTAAAACTGTAAGCTACAGATGCATTACTGATCATCAGTAGAAGGAGTTTCCACAATGAAGTTCCCCAAGCTAAGAAAAATCACAAATTAACTATAGCATAATTCTTTGCAATATGATTATAAAGTAATTGTATATAATAATTAATTACAATAATTAATAATAGTGTTATTGTTGTTGTTATTACACAAGGCTCCGCTAACAACTACCTTATACCATTACCTATATTGTACTAGAAATGGTAGAAATGGCCACCTTGGCCACCGAGCCCTTTAGCTAAAAGAGACGTGAGAGAAATACTTAGGGGGATCAGAGCTGGATAAACTTAGTAATTAGGAATAACAAAAGATAAGCCCTCTAAATGAAGTTGGCAGTTTTCTAATTATAATGATAGTTAACTTTCATGTATCATTTTAAGGCTTACAAAATTATATGTATGTATGTGTGTGTATATATATATATATATATGTATATATATATATACATATATACATTTACATATATATGTTTGAGAAGTTTGGATTCAGTCAAAGGGCCATATTTGAGGACCTAGGAGGGCTCCAGCCCTGGAGGAAAGATAATGAATTTTCCTTTTGATATGTTCAGACTAAGATGCCATGTTATAATTGGTAGGGAGATTTTGGAATTGGAGATGGAACATTTGTAAGTGATGACAAAATAAAGGTTATAACCATCTTTCTGTATTGCTGAGGCATGGTGGAAGAGTAATTAATGGAAAGTGACTAAGTTGAGGAACTGAGTGGCTAGGGTATTTGAGGAAGAGTCAATATGTATGCTGAAGTCCACTAGTAAAAGACAGGAGTTGAGAATGGGAGAAAAATTGTGATGCATGTACTGAGCTCACTGAGCAGGAAGGAAGTGACCTGGGAGTCTGTAGACAACAGCTACCATAATTTTTATTGGGTGTTGCACATAAATAGCACGGAGCTCAAAGGAGGAGAGGTGGAGATAGTGATGTAGTTAGGAATCACTGAAGAAACTAATTGAAATGATTGGTAGCTACAGCAATACTTAAAGATAAAAATAAATTCATACATCTTCAACATTTCTATATAGACAGACTAACAACCTAGTTACTACTAACCCACTAACAATACTAGCATGAAAAATACTATAATTAAAAGAAGTTCCATTTAAATAACTACAGAAGTATAGAACATCTAGGAGGTAACACACTGAGATGAATAGATGATGTGTGTAAATACAACTACAAATACAAAATAATGTTTATCAAAATAAAGGGGCACAAAAATTATTCATTAGTCATGGTTGGACCATTGCAATCTATACCTAAATTAATTTAAGCATTTAGTGCCATCCAACCCTATAATCAAGTGGATACTCTTAGAAACTCAACAGTTTTAAAATCCATTTAGAAGAACAAAAAGTCCAGAATTTTAAGGGGAAAATGAGGGGGAAATTAAAAGTAAAGGTAACATAGGTTATCAGATTGTCATATCAGATATAAAAAGGGAGGGGAGAAGTAGTTCAGCGAAACACAAAATTAAGTTTGATGGTAAATTCAGTGTTCCATTCTTCTGCAGAGAAATTAAAGAACTGCTTTTTTCTCATCTTTTCTTCTGGGCCAATCTTGACCATGCTAATTAAAGAGATCAGTTTCATTTTTGGTGATAGTTTTTCTTCTATTTATACTGTTGCAGTCATTAGGAATATTGTTTTCCTGCACTTGATTATTTTACTCTTCATCAGTTCAATAAGTCTCCACATGCTTCTCTGAATTCTTCATTTCCTTATTTCTTACAGTGCAGGAATATAATTACATACATGTACCAAAAAAATTTCAGCCATTTCCTATTTGATAGACATTTATTCTGTTTCCAATTCCTTTCTACTATAAACACATACTAATATGAACATTGTGATGTATATGAGACCTTTACTCATATTTGGACCAGTTTCTAGTTTAGACTCTTAGAAATGAGATCTCTGGGTCAAAGGATTCAGGCATGTTAATCATTTTTTATCTTTATTCCAAATTGTTTTCCAGATTGATTGGACCAATTCATAGCTTTAACAGTAGTCAGTGACTGTGATTTTCTCCCCATAGCCCCTTCAGTATTTTAGATGTCCATATTTTGTTGTCTTTGCCAGTTTCCTGGGTTTGAGGTGAAATCTTAAGATTGCTTTGATTTTTCTTATTATCAGGAGCAATATCTTACATGGTTAAAGATAATTTGCAAATCTTCTTTTGGGAAAAGTTTGGTCATATCCTTTGAGCACTTATCCATTGGGAAACAGCTTTGATTTCATCTATTTGCATTATTTCTCTATGAATGTTGGAACTTAAGCCTATATCAGAGATAGGTGATAAAGATTTTGTTTTCCCTGATAGAAAGTTTCTCTTCTTCCCCTAGCTGATTTTTTTTTTCTGTGAAGGCTTGTCAACTTAATGCAATAAAATGATCAGTTTTATGTGTTTTATAATCAATTCTTTTTCTTGATGGGTTAAGAATTCTCCTCCTAGTTATAATTGTGAAAGATACCTGATTTCATTCTCTTCTTCTGTTGTTGTTACCACCTTTAATATTTATGTCATGTATCTCTCTTGAGTTTATTGTATTATACATGGTGTAACCTGCTGGTCTAAATTTAATTTTTGCCAAATAACTTTCCAATGTTCCCAGAAATTTTTGGTGAATAAATACATCTTTCCCAGTAATGTATTTTCTTGCACTTCCTAAATCCTAGATTAATGATACATGACCATCAAGATGGTGTAAGTGTTTCTCCTAATTCTTCAAAACTCAAAATCTCAAAAGAAAAAAAAAGATGAGCTAGATTTCAGGTAAATGAAGTTGAATTCCCAAGATTAGGAGATGGAATCTCAGTACAAGGTAAAAATCTCATGAATTTACACTGGACAGCTTAAATACTTAAGAGCATCCATTCAGAGTCATTTGTTGGAATGGTAAGATATTCTCAAACATGGAACAAGAATTCGCTTCTGAGCATGTCACTGCTTTGTACCACTAATCTCAATGCTGTTGAAACTGTGCTTAACCACAATGAAGTATAGATTGTTTACTACTCAGATCAACATTATATCTGAAAGGAATGAAATGCAAATTGACAAAGAAGACTTTGTTATTTTAATATCATTGAAAAGTTCCATAACTACTTCTGTGGCTATGAATTTAAAATTTGTACTAATGACAGGTTTTCTGTTGGCTTTTTTTCTAAGGAAAAATACTTCCCTTATTTCTGTGACTATATTTATAGCACCAGAATATTTTTATTCAGTACTTTGGATCATACAGTTGTCTTTAAGACCTGAAGAGTAATACTAAATACTGTTGCCTTAATATGTCTACCATTATGGAACTGAGATTACATATGTCATCTCTATTCAAGGTTGATTTTTGAGGTCATCTTTTACTTGCCTCTTAATACTGAACAAATCACATTAACGTTTTGAGACTATATATCATCCTGCATCTTCAACTATGTATGGACAGGGCATCTAACATAGGTTCTTCCTCTGGAATTTAAACCTCCTACAAGTCACCAAAACGAGTTATTTACCCAGGTAAGCCATCATTTATGAGAAAGTCAAATTGTCATTCTAAGTGATAGAAGTCATGTTGGCAGCCCTACACATAGTAAACTTCATAATTTTCCATTTGAAGGCATTGGCTCAAAGTTTTACATGATGACAAATTGTTTCTGATATTGAAAGACTATAAACTTAGGAAGGAAATAAAGACATTCCATCTTATAAGGCTAGGTTTAATGATAGATTTGTATCAGAGGAGCTGATTTTGGAGATTTTTCTCTGCTATCTACTGTCTGTGTGAGCTTAGGCCAATTATTTAATCTACTATATCAGTTTTCTTCATTTGTAAAATAAGAGAGTTGGACTATATTATTTCTATGAGCCTTTCCAGTTTTATTATTTTCCAGTCACTATGTACCCAAGTTAGTGCTGTCAATTTTCAGATTTCTTATTGTCTTGTTCTTTTCTGAGTACCTCTTAGTATATACTGTGGTGATTCTCAGGATAGAGTTCTGTCCCAACTAAGTTTTGCAATTAAAAAAGGGCTTTCCTTTGAGTCCTTTAAGGCCTTTCCCTTGTCTTTAATTAGTATTGGATACACTAGTAACCATAACTAAGGTTTTTATGACACTTTAAGGTTTATGAAATATTTGCACTTGATTTATTTCATTTGATCCATACATAGGTCCTATAATTTTCCTCCATTTTAGAGAAGAAAAACTGAGGGATCAAAAGGAGAATTCAAATCCAGTTCTTTCCTCACTTGAGATCTCACACAACTGACACAATACCCCCTTAATTCATGTGTATATAAATAACATGTAAGAGCATAACCTGTGACTAGCCTGGCATAATGTTTGGAAGGGTGCCAACTATAATCTTCAGAACAAAATGGACATTTCTTTCATGAAAACAATAGCACAAATTAACTTTGACTGAAAGCGGGGGGCAGAGCCAAGATGGCGGCTGGGAAGCAGTGACTGGCGTGGGCTCCCCACCAAGTCCCTCCAAAAACATATAAAACAATGGCTCTGAACCAATTCTAGAGCTGCAGAACCCACAAAGTGGCAGAGGGAAGCAGAGCCCCAGCCCAGGACAGCCTGGATGGTCTCTGGGTAAAGTCTGTCCCACACGGACCTCCCAGCCCCCAGCTGTGTGTATATATTTATGTATGTATATGTATATATGTTTATGTGTGTCTATATATATACATATATGTGTGTATGTGTGTGTATATATATATGTATATGTATATATATATATATACACAGAGGGGGGGGGCATAGGATGAGGTGAAGATGAATAAGGGATGAGAGAGGAATAAGAGAAGAGAAGGCAGGTGAGGGGGAATGAGTGAATCTTGCCCTCATCAGATGTGACCTGAAGAGGGAATGCCATACATACTC
>JAQQSZ010018694.1:0-10522 GCA_028646595.1 Phalanger gymnotis | reverse complement strand
CCCCCCCCACAGAAGCTGCTAGCCAGATTGTGGAAACAGGGAGATAAAGTACCCTCTTTCAGAGGTGATAGATAAGATTTCACAGGTAAGTGATTTAAGGGATTGGGTAAAAGATAAGTTTCCTTGAGAGAGAAGAGTGAATAGCCAGTGGATTCAAAGTCATTAAAGATTGACAAGAAAAGAATTGTTTACTCTTCTGTTGAGAGCAGGAGTAGATTTTGGAAGTATAGATGGCATTCCAACTAATGAGCTATATAAAATGTACCAAGATAAGGGTCTTAATATTAGATGGAATAGAAAAGTAAGAACTGCACCTACAGATTCTCCTGAATCCTTTTATCCAAGTGTGTCACATCTTTAGGCAGAATAGGAAATTGGCCAAGCCCCAGCTCACATTAAAGAAATATATAGATGGAATTACAGACCCCATATCAATTTGATATGTTGGAAAAATGGAACTAGTACATTGATAGATACTGGAGCAGAGTACTCCCTTATATGTGGAAAGCCTGATAAATTTAAACATGGAACTCATATTACCATCACAGGACTAAGAGAGGCTGAAATACCATGCTTTTCCCATCCATTAATAAGAAAATCCACTTTGCCACTATCCCTGGGTGTGTCAATCTCCACCCCAATAGCCCCCCTTACCATCCCAAAAGCTTTCCAAACCAAAGCACTCCTCCAGAGTCACCATTCCTCCATGAGTGCTGCCTCCCCACATTAGAATGCAAGCTTATTGAGGACATGAATTGTGTTTGCATCTCTATTACTATTTCCAACATTTTGCACAGAGTTTAACACACAGTAAGCACTTAATAAAGGCAGCTAGGTGGCATAGTGGATAGACCACTGGGCCTGGAATCAGGAAGACCTGAAGTCAAATCTGACCTCAGACACTCACTACCTGTGTGACCTTTGGCAAGTCACTTAATCTTGTTTGCCTTAGTTTCCTCATCTTTAAAAGGAGCTGGAAAAGGAAGTGACAAGCCACTCTAGTATCTTTGCCAGGAACTAGACATTCCTTGACCTGCCCAGTGTCACAAGGCTAACATCTGAGGCTGGATTTGAACTTGGGTTTGCCTGACTCTGAGTCCAGTACACTTTCCACTATGCTACCTAGTTGCCAGACATGATAGCTACTTTCAGTGGGCTGTCATGTGAAATAGAAATTAGAAGATTTAAAGAGGATTTAAACTGATAAGAAGACTATTTAGGCTTGATTCAAGGAAAAATTCTTGACAATTAGATCAAAAGTAGAATGGAATTAGAAGCACTGAGTTCTTAAATGAACATTTTTAAGCAAAGTCTTCATGAGCATTTACTGGAAAATTATAAAAACAAAGATAAAATCTTATTCAAAAATGGATTTGAAAAAATAATCTTTGAGGTCCCTTTTCACTCTGAAACTCTGATTCTGTGAAATACTTGAAGACATCTGTCATGTCCCCTGTTCTTCCACAAACACTATTCTCCAGGATAAACTTGCTCAATTACTAAAAAAAGGGACTTAATGTCTCTGTGCATCACTTTCCTCATCTACAAAACAAGGGAATTGTGTACTATGGCCTCAAAGTTCCCTTCCAGTTCTACATCTATGATCCTATGGACTTGCTCATATTACTAATTCCTTTAATTGATCTTGTCGTTGAATGTCTAAGATTCTGTAAGTAAGCCATCTTAGCATCAACAAAGACAATTTTGCCTACACTTTCCCTGTTTATTCCCTCAATTTTCTTGTCTCATTGCTATAGTTAGGATTTCTAGAAGTATGTTAAACTGGAGCCATGATAATGGACATCCTTGCCTTTCTTCAGTGCTTACTGGAAAGATTTTTAGTGTTTCTCCATTACATACAATGTCAGCTCTTGATTTTAGATAGACATGGTTTAACATACAAAAAAGGACTTATTTATTCCTATGATTTTAAGATTCTAACATAAAGGAACACCATGTTTTTCAAAGTTGCCACCTGCATTTTTCTAATGGACTCTTTTTTCCTTCCTTTCACTATCCTCAACAGGACATTTCTGAGCAGAAGCAGACTCCCCAGACTCCCCTGACAGGAGATACAGTCTTACAGAGCATTTGAAATGAAAGGTCAGAATGTATCATTCTCAAGGATGAATGGCAACCCTACACCAAGGGGTCACTCCATTGACCTCAGGTACTTTGGAGTTGCACATATAATGGACAATAGAAGTTCACCCCTCTCCTTTTGTTCTGCTCAGGATTAGGACCAGTACAATGATGGATCCTAATGACTGGAGAAACCTGCAAATAATCAATTGAGGCCTTTGAGGGTTTTCCAATCCAGGGCTTGACCCAGCCCAGCTCCCCTAGAGAAGCCCTGGCTGATATATCATCACTTGGTATAAGTAGATGGAGGTAAGTGGCACTGCGGAACATTGCAGAGTTGTCAACACAGATGATCATTTTCAGACAAAATCATGATAAGTTAATTTTGTATGACGTTTAATAGATAAAAAATACTTGTATATTCATTCTTTCATCTGACCCTTACACTAATCCTGTAAAGTTGTTAGGGAAGTATCTTTGGCTGAAGACTTGTCTCAGCAGAAGAGAAGTATCAAATTGGCTACAACTCTTTTTAGCAATTATATCTCTTTAATGAGCAGAGTTCAGTGGGGAGGTAGAGGAGCAATGTAAGGGAAAGCACATGTGGTGAGCTGTAACCTTACCTATTAGAGACATGAAAAAGGTAAAGGAGAGGGGAGAATTTTCTGAAGGATGTGGATGGTTCCTCTCTTAAGACTCAGGTAGGCTGGTCTGGCAAAGCACAAGGTTCAAGAGAGCCTCCCTTAATAATAGCAGGTGGCAAAAAATTTAAGTATTCAGAAAGTATCCATAAATTTGAGAATGGCTAGACAAATTGTCATATGTGGATGCAGAGGAATACTAATGAATCACAAGAAATCACAGGCAAAGTTTCAGAGAAGCCTGGGGAGAATTTGTGAACTGATTCAGAGTGAAATGAGCAAAACCAAAAGTAACACAAATATTGTAAAATGGGAGAGGATGTTGGGTTCTGTGACATGTAAGGTCCTCATGAGCTCTAAATTTGTGATCCTATGATGACCTCTGGACTCTAAACTGTCCTTAGGGCTAACTCTAGTAATGAAAAAAGCATATAGGGAAGCTGTCTCTCTGAGAGATGGCATTAGCATCATGTCATGCTTAGCGGGCCTTCCAACTGGCTCAGAGACATCAGGGGAGCACCATGGAATTATATATACTTCTAGATCTTCCCATATGCTTTAGATTTCTCCTATTAAATCTCTGTTCTTTTTATTCACATATAACATATATATATAAATATAGTTTGCAAATTATGAGTTCATGGTATGATGGCCCCTATTAAAGTGCTCTTCTTACATTTTATGCATAAATGTTATCCCTTGGTGATGGTGGGATATTGTTTACTCAGTGATAATGTCCTCCTTCTAGGACAGTGAATAGGATGACAGGTCAAAGATATTTTGGGATCTATATTTATAGGAAGGACATTTGTCATTTGTTAGTTGATGAAGAATGTCAAGATTTTAGTGCATAATTGTAGCTACCTAGCCTGCTTAGATCTCACCCAATAGGTGCTAAATGTTTACAGGCTACAGAGATTTCTTGCATGATTTCTAAACATTTCTTTGCACAATCTTCATTGACCACTAGGTCCAGACTCCTTCCATGTAAGTCTTATTGTTGTTAGCCTTGAATTCAGTGTGCTTCGGTAAATGATGTGGATTAAATGACCTCTGGCTCCCTTCTACCTCAAAGGCTATACTCCTTTTCTTATACCCCTATGCTCATGGAAATAATGACCTAGATCCCAGGATTTAGCTTAACCTCTTGTTTCAACAATCCAACCAGCAGCTGCTGTGGGGGTGAGAACCAGCTCAACGCTGCAAGCCCAGGTTCTTTTGATCTGCTTTAGTAAGGAAAGCAATGTTAAAGGGTTAACAATCTTACTTTAATCCAGCATACAAATATCATTCAATTAGCTGAGGGGGAAAAGCCAGCACCCTGAGCTTCAGAGCAAATACAAACAAATTACAAACATCAACAGACAGACCTTGTCTGATTCAAATCTCAATGCATAGAGTTTAACAAAGTCCACACATCCAGGTTTACAAGCTGGAGGGCTCTTAACGACAGCTGCCCAGAGTCTCCACATCAGCTCACCACAAAGAGTGAGAGCCTTAAGCAAATAGCTCTGTTCCCTCTTTTTATACAGTTTTGGACATCATCAAACTGTCATCTGAGTGACCAGAATTTAGGCTCCTACAATTGGCTCTGGATTTACCACCTCCCTTCATTAGCCCCACCTGGAGCTCCACCTTAGTTACCAATTCACACCCACATAAGCTTAGCACCTAATAGGTAGGGGTTGGGGCCTGGGGTTTAGCATCTAGTAAGACTCAATCAAAGACACTGAATTAATCAAAGGAAACAAAGGCCAAACTCTTCAAGGATCCCCTATACATCTTTGAGTACTCCACTTGTCCTCTAATCTAGATGGGATAGCAGAAGAAAAATAGAGTTGGAAAACTGAGGAAATTCCAGAGCTATTTGGTAGGTCAGACAAACCAGATGGTCAGACATTTCTTAAGAACTCACTATATGCCTTTGAAGCACAGCTCAGGTCCCACCCCATTAAGGAGGTTTCTGCTAGTCCTCTGATATATGTCTTCATTCCTTCTTGGAATTACTTTGCCTTATCCCCAAATGAATATTAAATTCCACCAGGCCAGGAACTATACCACTATGGTTTTTGAATCCATAACTTTTTGTACATAAGAGGTGATAATAGTGGTTGTTTTTAATTGATGTGTTTGTTAACTTATGACTAGAACTCCTGATGTGATGGGGACCCTGCTGTTGGTGAATGGTAGACTAGGAGCCAGAGTACTGGAGGCCTGGGCCATGAGCTAAGAGCAGATGGGTCAGGGGAGACAGTTCTGCCTGAGGAGGGATAGAAGGACTGTGATCCTGGAAAACCAAAGGTTCATGGATCTTCAGTGATATCATGTGATGAGATCAAGAACAGATCCTGCCTCCAAGTTCTCAAGTGGAGGAGGATTGAGAATGGCACCAGATGCAGGAAAACGGAGCATGGACCTGAATGTTTGCTCTTAATCTGCCTTCTCTGAAGCTGGTTATATTTTCTCTCACTCAGGCTAGATTCTTGGTCTGAAAGATTTGTCCATAGATTCTCAACCTAGACTTATGTTGTATCCACATATTTGAAATATAACTTTAAAAAAAGAAACATGTCTAAAGTTTGCTTTAGGGGAAGTCTTCCAAAGCAGCTAGAACTAGAGCTAGTTATCAGGAAATTGGGGGTCCATGAGCAGAGGTAAAAGTGATTGGAATTGAGAAGTGGCTTTGAGGCACTACTAACATGGACCTGTGCTCATCATTGGTTATGATACTTTGGAGGCTCTTTCAGGGCCCATGCTGGGAGTCTGAGGCCAGCCCTGGGCCTGGGGTCTCCCAGAACCTGACTATGCCATTGCCAAGCAATGATGGAATTCTTCAGGTTTAGTCTAGTTTGATCGATTTGAGAAAATAGAGTCTCAGGACAAGTGACTAGTATAGAGCAAGTGCTCAATAAATGCTTTTGAATTGAATTGAAAGGATTGGAATCTTACTGCAATCATTTCTTTTGTAACAGATATCCTCACCACACAAAACAAAGTCTAATTTTCATCCATTGTCATCCTAATTCCAAGTATTGCTGAGCACACCAAACTCAATGGCAACTAAAGGTTGTGAACTGTCTATACAGCTTTTGCTACTAGGATTCACTATTAGGTCATACAGCACTAAATCACTGAATGGATGCCACATCAGACAAACAGACCTGGCAAAGACCTTAGCTACAAAAGAGCAAGGTCTTCCAGTCATTGTGATCTGTGTCTTGCCACTGGACCCAAATGGCTCTGGAGGAGAGAATGAGGCTAGTGCTTTGGCACAGTCCTGTCTCACTTAAATACACTTCATTTGCAAGTCAAGATATCACCTTCCTGATGTCATTGGTAATCTGAGAAGATAGGACAAACAATACTCTGTGACCATGAGAAGACCAATGTTGCCCTCTGCTGGTCAGAAGGAGGAGTGAAAGTAGGCATTCTTCATGTTCCTCTTCCTTTTTCCAAGTTCCAGCAACAAGGATGATTAGGACTAGAGCAGGGACCTGAGAAATCACCTAAGAGAGTGTTAAGGGCCAGGTGTTCATTGTCATGGTACACATGAGCTAAACAGCTTTGATGAGCAAAGCAGTAGAGCAAGAGGTCACATCTAGACAGAAATGTCTAATTGGCAAACCACTCCATGCTGGGTCTTTTAAGCCTCAGAACAACCCCGGGAAGGTGAGTGCTCTTATTAGCGCCATCTGATGGTGGAGGAAATGGAGGCTCAGAAAGCTTATTTGGCTATAGAGACTCAGGGTGGGGAGGAGGAGTGAAATACAAGTCCTCATGAACCCAAGCACATTATTTTATTAGTGCCTTAGCTGACAAATATTAGAGCTGATAGTGGAAAAGAGTATTGCTGTGCTGCACAGACTCTCCAGATGTGAGCAGAGTTGGCTCCTAGTCATTGGATCGATGTCTACCAGGACATTACAGCTTTACTCTTCCTGATGCTTTCCTTGGTGGGAAGGGGCAACATCCTAGGCACATGCACAAAGGGCTTTGCCATCTCTCTCACTGCTTGGGCATGGGCTCTCCCCCATCCCTTCTAATGTTTCACTTCCTAACCACCATATTTCAAGAACCCAGACTTTCTCTAAGACTCAGCTCAAGCAGAGATTCATCTGGGTCATTTACTCAGTCCCCCATGGCAGGAAAATCCTTCATCCTGAGGGAAAGAGAGATCATTTAGAATCCAAGAACTTTGTGATGCTAATCATCTCTCATTAATTGGACATCCAGGGATATCTCTGAAGATAGAGAGCAGGGATGTTGAGGGTCTATATATTAAGAGGCCCGTTGAACAAGTGGTCTTCAGCCATCTCTGAATAAACTGTGGAATGCCTGCATGTTCTTGAGTATCCTTGGTGAACAAGGACTCCTGCTACCAGGACCAAGAAGCTTAGTGGGTGTTACCTTTCTCCAAAGCAAGGGACCAATCTCAGCTGTGGCCCAGATTGAGTCTCCTGAGAACCTGGCTCTTCAATAGTATTAAGCTCTTTCTTCACTCTCTGGTTCTTCACACACATATACCCAGAGTCCCAGGGAAATCCACTTAAAACTTAGGTTGGATCCATTTTTGGGGTCTTCCCAATAGGGAACATGGAAAGCTGCTCAAGGTACCATGTTAATCAGTTCTACATCAGTTATTGTATTCGAAGTATTTAAAAGGAAAAATACCCAACTGTCCATTGACAGGAGACTTGAACAAGGAATAGCAGTAGCGCATGTACTATTATACTTTCTCAAGGTAGTGGGAATCCAACATCAGAACGTGAAACAATTCACAGGAAAAGGAATTGGACTTTTTATCCCAACTCTGCACTCTAGAAACAATTCCTTTGGGCTCTATATTTTTGGACAGGCCTGACAGGTAGTTGGGCTGGCCCTCCCACTGGGTAGTTATCTTCACTAAATGCAGGAGCTACAGAAGTCTCCTGCTACCAGTCAGCACTGTCTGAGGAAACCAGTGTCCCTGGATTTCTCAAATCCCAAGCCTACTCCAAGGTTGAGAAATCTATTGCAAGATCCCATTTCAGTTATCTATACTTAGGAAAAAAGAACATACTGAGACCCACATAGACAAGCTGTGTGTTTCACCTGCTGCTAGGGTGGAATAAGGCCTTAACTTTACCCTCCACCGCTACAAGGAGGGCTCTAATAGGAACTTGCTGGGCAGGTGGCAGACAGACAGTGAGCATCAGGGGAATAGCAATTTCACTTACAAATTCTAGCATCTCTTCATCTCATTCTTATCGATGAGTCAACTGAATATCAAGAGCTCATTAAGTGGCACCCCAAGGTCACAGAGCTAGTACATGCCTGAGATGAGAGTTCTCTGGATTGAATTGGAGTACCTTCATGCAGAGTTCATTCCTGCTACCAAAACCCATCTTTCTAAATACCTGTAATCTCACAGAGATCCCAGCTTGCCATGGATCCCAGAACATAGTAGTCTTAAAAAAAAAAGTCAAGTCATATTTTACCTAAAACAATGGAGAGAAATCTAGGGAGCTTAAGATTAGCAGCCAATGGGTCAGACTCCACTGAACTTCCAAAGTCATCTTTCCCAAATATCCCACTCTGTCTACTGACTACTCCAATGTATTCCAACACAATTCACCTCACTCCACAGTGCTCTACCAAACTCCCACACTGGAAGTGTCATGGGAGTCAGTGATGGTCATTCTCAATTGTGATGGCCCTGTGCTCTGAGGGGATAAAATGAAGTTGCCTAAGGAATGACAGAAACAGGAATGTAATCTTCATTGTAAGTCTATAGGCAACTCTTTATGTAGGAGAATTATGGGATGAACACTAAAACATAAGTTATCCCTCTATATCCATCCAGCACTGGTGCCATATTAAGCATATGGCTAAGAAAGGAGGTAGTTGAGTCAATGTCTATATAAATGGGGTAGCAGCATCCAGGGGTATCAGCCTTACCTCTTTCTCTAAAATCCTTACTCTTAACCCACTCCATGAGGTTCAATCACTGGGTCAACCCCACAATAGGAGGATGGAGATGGGAAGATTCGTCAGTTGAACTGGTTTTACTGATTGGCAGGTTGATGATATGAGGTTTGAATGGAAGACACAAATATTCTCTCTCTTTTTAATTTTCTAAGTCAGTGAAGTGAATTTCCATGAAGAATCCCATGCAGGTACAGAGAATGCAGTTCACCTGACAGTGGATGTTGTGACTGTGTCTGAGATGTCAATCCTGGTGGATATAGGGATATAGGTGGATATGTATCATACAGATACAACCTATCTCACACACAGTTCTAGGTAAAGAAGCTTCTTTGTTCCGTAAAGTAGTAGCAGCCTTTGGGGTATCTAGATGTGGATGACGGGATGCTAGACCACATAATGGATGGTCAACTGATGAAAAACCATTTGGCTGCTGGAGCCTCAGCCCTCTACCCCCATGTCAGCCTCTTGCTGGGATGGTACATCCAGAGTTAAGATTCCTTCTTCCTAATTCTTCCTTTTTCCTTCACTCTTCCTCATTCCTTCCTCTTTACTAAGTAATTTTGAAAAGACCATCATTTTATTGGACCAATAGATAAAAGGGCAGTTCCTCCCCAGGCCTCTGAAAGTATCTATATATCAAATGAAATTCAAGGAAAAGCCTTGAGGGTCTCTGGTCCTTTAACTGGAGAAGAGATCTGACCATATAGAACTCCCCATGTGCCTGACACATGGAAAGTGCTTAATAAATATCTATTGATTGAATCTGAATGGTTTATTTGGGTCTTTAGGATAAAATACCAACTACTCTGCCATTTAAAGCCTTCACCAGCTAGCTCAGCATCCCTTTCCAGACTAATTACAAAATATAGTCCTTTATTTTTTCTACAATCCAAACTAAAGAGCTGTCTTGCTCTCCATCATGAGTGATATTTCATCTCTGGTCTTCATGCCTTTGTCCAGGCTGCGCCTCATTCCTGAAATAAACTCTACATGTGCCTGACTCTGAGAATTCTTAGTATTCTTTAAAGCTGAACTCAAGCACCTCCTCTTATAGGAAATCTGCTTTCCCTGTCTGCCCATGTCTCACTTTCCATATCAACCGAAATTACCTTTCTATAGGCTTTACTGTGGCTTCATTTCATGTAAGAAAATTCATGTAAAGATATTCAATGTAAGCAAATGTTCATACTTCATGCAAGCCCACTCCTGGGATTGGGTGCATGAGAGTGAAGGTAAGAAGGAACATTGTTAGGATGGGGGCCCAAGACCCCATTAAGATAAATCTAGAAGCTGAGCCAATCCCCTCTTCTTTTCAGTTACAGAGGCTGACGAGAAGGCCATTGAACTGTAGTGAAAACACTTGTGTGCTCTTCATCCTAAAGGAAGTGGACAGGCCATTGGACCTTCATACCACTGAGAGATCCCTTGGGTCAGAGAAGAGAATCAGAGACACCCAGCAGAGATGGCCAGTGAATGGCTATGACCCTGCCACCTGCTCTCTTAGGAACTCCCCCCCATGCCTGCTGGGAGGTACACTCCAACCCATCTGATGCACACATTAGCCTGAGTCAGCCTATAAGGCCACTGTCCTCTAGATGCAGGAAATGATGAGTCTCTAACAGGGATGTTGCTGGGTGAGTCAGGGCATTCACCTTGGCTCTTGACCAGGCCCAGGTCATAAGGAGCCCAGCCTTGTGAGACCTATGTGGCCAGAGCCGGAGAAAAAGGAATCTAGTCTATATCATGGCAGCCATGTGGCTCAGTGGATGCAGCTCTGTCCTGGAATTCAAAAGACTCATGTTCCTGAGTTCAAATCTGACTTTAGACACTTC
>JAQQSZ010018693.1:0-10522 GCA_028646595.1 Phalanger gymnotis | reverse complement strand
AGAGATACTGGAGTGGTTTGCTGCTTCCATCTCTAGTTCATTTTACACATGTGGAAATTTAGGCAAAGAGGGTTAAGTGATTTGCCCAGGGTCACACAGCTAGTAAGTATCTCAGGCCAGATTTGAACTCACAAACCTGAGTCTTCCTGATTCCCGGTCCAGTGCTCTATCCACTTAGCCACCTAGCCAACCCTTACAGGGGAAAGAATGGCTAAATATTTGATTAGATAAAAATAACAAACAAAGTAGCTAGGTGTCCATGGTTCTCCATATCACTATCAGTGTTTGGGTTAGCATGATGCTAAGTGGTCCAAAGTAATCTCCCAGGATTCACTTTCAGGAAACTTTTCAGTTTCCTGTGAGCCGATTTCAAGCCAGGGTTAGAGCCGTCACCAACGACGCCATCTTTGAATATAAATTATAGCAATGTGTCATTCTCTAAAGCAAACGACTCTCAAGAGTGTTTTCATATGATAATGATGAGTAGGAGTAAGACAACCTGAGAGACTTTTTTTTCCTCTCTGATACAATTGAGGATTCAGAAGAATAAGGAAGCATTTCTCACCTAGTGAAAAGTTGTTATGGTTGCCTCTTTACCTTACTTTCATTACCTTGGGTTTATCCCAGCAATATGGGATGAACAGTACAGAGGAACACTGAGGTGGCCTGGTAGATAGAGACATTGTCTTGGAATCAGGAAGGCCTCAGTCTCAATCATGCTTTCAATATGGACCAACTGGATGGATGCTGATGGTTGGGCCCTGCAAATAAAGTCACAACTTTGGTCTGCTTCACTTTCTTTATCTATAAAAGGAGCTGAATAATGTAGTACCTGCCTCCTCGGCTTCTTGAGAGGGTCAAATGAAATACTATTTGTACATGCTTTGCAAACTTTAAAGCGCTATATAAATGTTACCTATTATTAGTAGTCATGATTGCAGCATGTAAAATTCTTTGCAAGCTTAAAGCATTGTAGGAATACTAGATGCCTATTCCTTACAAAAATATATAATAAGAGTATACATTATTTATATCCTCTCATAAAGTCCTGGTAGTGCCTCACCATGGTATGGCAGTGACCTTGAGTTTCTGAAGGCCTCTTCAGGGAAGCATAGACTATGAGCTTTCTAAAGTCTTTGAGTATAGGTCCAATATCGGACCACATTTGTGGCATCTGAGGTCCATCTTAGCAAAGTCCCTCTGACTTGTAGCCAGAACAATGGTCATGAGGCTGCAAAGAGAAAACCTAGAGGAAAATGAGAGCTGTCTGTAGTTATTTTCAAGCCTGTTACATGGACATGGGATTTCACTTGTTCCATTTGCCCCAAGGGAACAAATGGGTGGAAGCTGGAAAGAGGCAAATGTAAATTAATATGAGGTAAAACTTCTTGATAAATAGATCTGTCTTAAAGTAGAATGAACCACCTCTGGAGGAAGTGGGTTTGTCACTAGGTGCACTCAAGCAAAGGCTCATGATGATTTTCTGGCTTCATGATAGAATAGACTCTTTTTCTGGTGTTCACAGGACAAGGTGGTCTCTGAGGTCTCTCCCATCTCTGAGATAATGCAAATTGTAAATTTTGGGGCCATAAGCTACTCATAGAAATGAGATTGTGTTTTAGTGCATTAGTGGAGAGACATCAATAAATTCTGGAACACTCGAACTATTGAAATATTTATTGAACTATTATGAACTGATACGGAGTGAAGTAAGTAGAACCAGCAAGAACAATATGAGTGATATCTACAATGATGGAAATGAAAAGGTCATTGAGATAAAACCAAGTTGAGCCCCTGGAAAATTTCTGGGGAAATGCATCTCCCTCCTCTTTATGGAGAGGTAGGGGACTACAGGTAAAAAATGTTACATATCTCCATCACCTTGGATCATAGGATCATCAATTTTAAGTGCACATATTTAGAGATGAAAGGAACTTTAAGGGCTGTCTAGCATAGCTTCTCCTTTTACAACAGATCAATCTAAAGCTTGGGGAAGAGAAGTAATTGCCTAAGGTTATACAGGTAATTATTACCGCGTCAGCTACAGTATTTCAACCCCAATTCTCTGAATCCAAGGCCAGAGTTTTTTCTACTATATTGGAAAGTGTCACTTAGTTTTGCTTACCTGTTTTTACTTTGTTACAAGGGAAAGCAACATGGCATACTGGAAAGAGCACTAACTTTGGAATCACAAGACTTCGATTAATTTTCTGCCTTTACCAATTTGCTTCCTATGAAATCTTGTGCAATTTATTTAAACTTGTTTGGTCTCAGTTTTCTTATGTGTGCAATGAAGGGTTAGATTTCCAAGATAATTTCCAAGGTTCTTTCCAGCCCTAAATCTCTGGTCCTTTGTTCCTATAAAACTCTCCAAGTAGTGGGGCATGCGGGCGGGGGAGAATAGATATATTTGGAAATGACTGATGTAAAAACAAAAGGCAGTAATACAAATTAATGGTGTGTGTGAAAATAGACAATGAATTTAGGATGTTTCATAAATGGAAGTAAAGTTTTCTATGCAACTATTCACAGTATACCATATATAAAATTTGATAGTAAAATATTTATGAAGCGACTTGTTCAGTTATTAGAATATGAATCCTAGAAAATAAAATAACCCTAAGAAAATGTGGCCAGAGATAACTATAAACGAATGAATGAAAAAAAATCATTAAATGTTTATGGTAGTGACTTCACTGGAAAATGGATATATATCAGTGAGAAAGGAAGGCAGTTCCTGCCCACAAGGTGCTTACATTCTAACAGAGTTAACACATGTGGGGAAGAGTGTTTTGGATTTGGGAACTCATAGGGATGATGCATAGAGAATTGACATAACCTTTTCAAAGCAATAATAACACAGTTCCCAGAGCAAGAAATGGAAAGGCATTGGGAGTGGATGTTATACTCATGGTTGCAAGTAATAAACTTGATGGGGTGAGAGAGCATGCTCAGATCTGGAGCTGGCTAAGTATAGTGACATCTCACTATATCTTCCATTTTTACTCTCCATCAAGAGAGCCCCTGGAAACCACCAAAGATTTTCTAGAGAGCACCTAGAACTACGTACCCACCCACCCAGATTAAAAATAGCTACAGCAACAAGAACATCAACTTTATTTTTAATTTATGGAATGAAATACACATTTCCATAACATAGTATAATAAAAAAGATAATTGCACAATACACTGCAAATCTATTATGTGCTGCTTGCTATTCCTGTAAAATTTTCAACAAAATTATCATGTACATTTATTTTTTCTCCCCTCCCCCACTCCCATCCTAGAGATGGTTGCCATTGGACACAAACAGGTTTATATATACATATAATACACACACACATACATACACACATATACATATACACACATGTATATATATAGTTAATGTGAGTATTTATAATAATCAAAATAACTTATTTGCTCAAAGTAGTTCTTAAAACAATATTGCTCTTACTACATACAATATCCTCTTTGTTCTTCTCATTTCCCTCTTCATTATTTCATGCAAGTCTTTCCACATTTTTCTAAAATCATTGAGCTCATTATTTCTTACAGTACAATACCATTCTGTTACGATTATATATCACAACTTGTTCAGCCATTCCCTGGTTGATGAGTATCCATGCGATTTCCAGTTCCTTGCCACCATGAAGGGAGCTGTTATAAACATTTTAGAACACATATGCTCTTTTCCTTATTGCTAATTATCTTTGGAAACATACCAAGTACTGGTATTGCTGGATCAAAGAGTGTACTCCCCAGATTTTAATAGTAATCTTAACTATAATGCTTTGCCCTTGAACTTTTGAAAGTTCTTTCCCAGTCACCATTTCCTTTGATTTTCCTGTACCACCATGACTTTCAACTGGATCTCAGAAACATTCAAGTGACTTATTTGGCAAATCTTTGTGATGAGAATGCGTTGTCACTAGAAATAAGTTCTTCACTAATTTAGCAGGTGTGTAGCCTTCTGCAGTTATAGTTGTGTAGGACAAAGATGTCCCTCTAAAACAATGCAATTAATGTGGGTTTCCAACATTTTTTTCATGCAGTTCTGCTTGGTTAACTTCCATCCCTATTAAATATGTGTTGGCAAAGAACTCAAATCTTATTGGGGCTTACTTTGGGAACATTCAAACTAATATCTTCAAAAGAAAGAAAAACAAAACAAAGATAAATACATTGAAAAACTGAGTTTAAAAATGTTTTTTTTTAATGAAAGATTTATTTTCTGACTTCCAAATAGAAAGAATGAATAACTGAACTTAAAGTTTAAGATATCTCCATGGTTTTATATTCTTCTTGTGATGCTGTTTTGTATACTATTGGTATGCTTGAAATGTCAAAAGAGTGAGAGAAATAATAACGTAAGAGGGGGGCTCCATTTACCTACCTCAATAATTACTAAGGGCCCAAACTTCTCAATTGTATCAACCAATTAGAGATATATACTAGTTGCCTGCAAAGCCACTGACATCTCAAATGACTCAATCAATCAAAGGCATCAAATAATGTCCACTGTCTCACATCTGGGGCTTGTAATAAAAAAACAAGATGAGCTAGTTCAAAATCATGCATTCAAATGCTTAGCCAGCTGATAGGAGGGAGCAAGTCTAGTCAAGTCCTTGAGGACCACTGGGAAGGGGGGTGGGAAAGAAGAGTCTCCATCTCCTCCTCGCCCCATGACTAGTGAAAAATCTTGAAAAAGTCTTTGCTAAAAAGCCAGTAGGTTTGGATTTCTTATTATCACCTTAGCAGTATTCTTAGAACATCAGTGACCGGCAGCAGTGTCTGGGTTGAGAACTGAGGACAAATGATAAACACTTAATAAAGTCAGATTCAGGATTCTATGGGGAAGCCAGAAGAACATTACACTATACCTATAGGGAATTTCATGAGGTGACCCTGAAGGAAGGGAATATTTCCAGAAAAAAGACTTCCAGGGGCTTTGTCACATATACTCTCTAAGCTTGAGACCACTTTCCACTGGACTCTGTATATGCTTAGGGAAGAGTGTGCCCCCAGGATGTTTTGTATCAATTGTACTTAACACCATCTTGGCAAAATTTATTACTAAAAGGTAATTAGTTTCGATTAGTTAGTTTATATAAACTAATAATTGTTGAGCAAAGCATAGCAGTAGGGGCTTATAAATGATAGTTCTCCCAACAACCCTGTGAGTTGGGTCTCCTATTATCTTTGCTCTGCAATAAAGGAAGCTAAGGACTAAAGAAAACCAAATGATTTGTCCCAGATGACATGGCTAATGGGTATCTGATAAAGGATTCAAACTTAGAGCTTCTTTCAAGGTTCAGCTTAGGAAAAGTCTCCTGTAGTAAACTTTCCTTTGTCTTCCAACTTTTTTAATGTTAAAAAATAGATAAAAAGATGGAAGGGACCCAAAAGACCTGCTTCCTGCTCCCTTATTATTATTATTATTATTATTACAGACAAGGAAACTGATATCTAGGGAAGTTAAACAACTTGCCCAAAGACACATAAGTACTAAGGATCATAAATGGGATTTGAACTCATGTCCCATGACTTCAGAACTATTTCTCATTCTGCTGCACCAGGCTGCCCCATCTTCCTATTATATATACATATTTATCTATACAAATGCTGCCTCACTACAGTAGAACATAAGTTCCTTGAAGGCCTGGCCTCCATCCCACTCCCCACCATTTCATCTTTGGATCTCCAATGCTTAGCATAGAATCTTACATATAGTATGTACTTAATAAATACTTTTTGGATTGGTTTGGCTAATAGATAGTCTAGCTACAATAATGTTCCTATATAGCAACATAATGACAGTACATAATATTATAGCATTATAGCCCTAGATCAAATATTTAAGCTGGGAATATAGGAGTATCAACCAAATGATGCTGAAAATTGTATTGCTGATGAGAAGCATGTGACATTTATTAGTGCCTACAATATATTAGAAGAGAAGCAATTTTCTTTTGAAAATATTTCAGGAAAGAAAGATGTATGAGGAACTCTTAATTGCAAAACTATGCTGTTAAGAACATGTCAGTGAAGGAATCCTTCATCATCAGCCTGGTATATAATCACCCTAAATTGTTCCAAGTCCAATTCAGAGAACTCTTGCTTGAACAGTGCTGCTTAAATTTCCATGAATATTATACTTGCAAATATCAATCTGAGGCAACAGTCTATGAATCTCACAGATGAGAAGTCACTATATGATGTCTCATTTAAGATTAATGCTAAACCCTGGCACTTGCCATAGGAGAAGCAGATGAGTTTCTTAAGTTTATTATTTTAGGCTATAATATTTAATGCAATTTTATGATGGATAATCAAAGAAATTATATGCCCCCAAATAAAGAAAAATACACTAGCAACTATCAAAATACAAAAGAAATGACATTCAGTTTTTTTCCACTCTATGAAAGAATAAAGTGTTAATCTGTATTTCACTTTTCGAGCCAACCTTCTGGTTAAGACTGTTGTGATTAAACTCTGCAATGGATCAGACTACAGGGACGTACACATGATGCTTATTTCAAGGTGATTTTATTCCAACAAACCATCACAGGAAAGCCAAAATAGCTCTGGATGAACAAATGTTAATGCACATTCTAGGAACAGAAGTTTTATATTAAAGTGAGAAGAATGAAGAGCTGGTGAATAAGACAATAACGAGAGGGATACGTGAGCTGCGTGAGACTTAGAGCAAGGCACTTTCTATAAATAGTTCCACAATTATAGGGAGATGCGCTTCAGACATTTCTGCAGTTGTTGATCTCAATAACACTCAGATGTGAGTAGAATCAAAGAGAATCAGGTTCTTAAAATCAATTTCAAGATTGTATTTTTGTACGAGTTTATATCACTTGTCATTTACTTGGGGAAAAAATGAAGGTGCTGAATGTTGAGACTACAACAGTAAGAAATAATAAGTTCGGACCCCTCAAGATAATATTCCAAGTACTCAGGGGACATTGGCATATAAAGGGCTGATCATTTCACCTCAAGTGATGTTGAGGAAGGTCATATGATCAGGCATTTTTCTTTTTTAGATACATTTTTATTTATTTTATTAAATATTTTCAGACCACATGTAAAATTTTTAACAATTTTTTTTTAAATTTGAATTCCAAATTTTCTCCACTCTCATTCCTTTCCTACCTCCTAGAAGGTAAGCAATATGACATCAAATATATGTGTGAAATCATGCAAAATGTATTTCCATACTAGCCACATTGTAAAAGAAAACAAAAACAAGAGAAATATAGAAAGCTAAAGAAAAGCATGCTTCAATCTGTGCTCAATGTTTGTCAGTTTTCTCACTAGAGATAGCCATTTTTATCATGAATACTTTGGAAATATCTTAGATCATTGCCTTGATCAGAGTAGCCAAATCTTTCAATTGATCAATATTATATATCTAAAGGTAAAAGGGAACTTAGAGGACATCATTTTACAGATGAAGATCTAAGGGAAACAACCAAACTTCAAGCATTGTTTTACCTTCTTTCTCGTGTGCTTTGCAAACTTGAGCCCATTTTCTCCTGAAGCTGATATAGGCGAAATGATATGTCTAGTGTCACCTAGCTAGCAAGTGCCTGAGTTATAATCTGAATGCCAGTCTTCCTGATGCCAAAGCTTGTGCTCTGTCCACGGTCTTACTTAGCTAATAAGCAGTCCTTTTGAGATTAGCATAGCCCAAACACACCAGTGAAGGGGCAATTATTCACAAGTCCAAACATTCATTAAATCCCTGAAGTGCCCTGGAGGATAATATTGAAAGAACTTGCTCACCATGAAAAATTTTACATCAGGTTCCATACCAGTACCACCCAACTTGTTTGGGCTTTGTAAACTGTAAACCACTTTGTGAATATCGTTTTTGGATTAGCCCAGACTTCTGATTTTATTGGCTAGAACATGGGTGAGGAAACTATAGCCTCTAGGCCACATGTGGCCATCTAAGTCCTCAAGTGCTGCCCTTTGAGTGAATCCAAACTTCACATAACAAATCCAATTAATAAAAGGATTTGTTCTGTAAAACTTGGCCTCAGTCAGAAGGCCATACCCAAGAACCTAGAAGGCCACATGTGGCCTCGAGGCTGCAGGGTCTCCACTCATGGTTGGAAATTTCCTTTGAGGTAGTCTGATAACTCATCTGCAGCTTACAGTCTTAGAAATTTTCCAAGGACATTCAATGGCTACATGATTTCTCTGGTTAGTCAACAAGCATTTATGAAGTGCTTACAATGTGCCAAGCCCTGGGAATCCAAAGAAAGGCAAACACATGACTCCTGTTCACACACAGCTCACATTCCAATGGAGGAGACAAGTGTGTCAGAGGCTAGAACACTAAACATTACAGCTTACAGCTTGGAGTTATCTCCCTTTTTTGGTTCTCTCATTTTTCAACTCACTCTCCTTTTTACTTGCTCCTTTGTGATATGACATTCTCTGCACTCTGACTTGGGCTGTCATTAAACAAGCCTAATTTGCTCTTGTATAGTTGTTCTCCCTATATTCTGACTTAGCTTGTTTTGGATGTGCCCATCACAGCCTTCCTATTGCTTGGTCTCCCCCCAGAATTTCAGATTCAGCCTGGCTTTGGTTCTTACTTCTGATTTCTAGAAAAGATAGGTGCTATTTTTCTCTTGCCACGTCCATACCTACTCCCCGGCCTTGGAGGAGAAGTAGTGAGTTACACCTAAGGAATTCTCTTACCTGTCTGCTTTGTTCTCCTTTCTTCCACTTCCTATGTTAGAATTCTTGGGAAGCAGTATTGTATAGTGGATACAGCACTGGCCTCTTCTACCTATCTTCCCAATATCTCTCATATATCTGCTTCTCTCCACTCCTACAATCACCATGCTAGCTTAGGCCCTCCTTGCCTCACATATAGACTATCATGATAGCCCTCTAATTGGTCTTCCTGCCTCCAGCTTCTCTCCACTCAAATATGCCATGAACTCAAGTGCCAACTGACTTCTCAAAGGTGCATTTCTAAACATGTCAACCCATTATTTGGTAAACTTCAGTGGCTCCCTATTATCCGCAGTATCAAATGTACAGTCCTTTTTTTGCACTTAAAGCTCTCCACAACCTAGTCCCTTTCCACCTTTCCAGTCATCTTTTACTTTACTCCCCTACAAATTCTTGATGGTTTAGCTACACTAGGCTGGATGCTGTTCTTTTCACAGGACACAAACATAGTGGCCATGAGGCATAGGGGAAAAAAAGCCCGACTTGGCAGTAGGAAGATCTGAGCTCCAGTCAGCTGTCTCTTTGTCACAGCAAGAACAATGGCTTCAGATTTGGAGGTTTAGATCTTCAGTTATGCTCCTTGTTAATAAAATGAGGTCCATTCTCCTTTTCATGCCTCCATTTCCTCAGGTAAATGAAGGTGTTGAATCTGCAGGGGGTGGAGCCAAGATGGCTGCATGAAAACAGCATCTTACTGGAGCTCTCTCACAAAGTCTGTCAGATTCCTATAGAAAAGTGAATTTGAGCAGATTTGAGAGAGTTGGAAACTGCGAGAAGTCTGAGTGGGGCAAATTTCCCAGCCAGGAGAGTCTGAAAGGCTGAAGGAATGAATCTGTGGGCTAGGAGAGGGCTCGGCATGCAGAGCTGCTCCAGACCAAAGCGGAAGCTGGTGGCCAGGAAACCCACGTGGGAGACAGGCTGGGAGAAAGCTGGGCGCCTGAAACCGGCAGAGATCCTCAGGCCTCCCAACACAGGACTGCTGTCTGTGGAAGCGAGGAGAGGCAGCGCAACGCCACTGGCGCGAAACACCAACTCCTGAGGCTTGCAGCCCAAAGGTATGAAATGCTTCTTGAACTTCTGGGAGACATAATGGCCAGGTAAACGGCTCTAATCTCTCCTCCCCTCACCCAGAGAATTCCTCGGGGAAAAAAAAAAGAATGCTGGAACAGAAGAGATAGAAGTGGGGCTTCAGTGGCCAAGTAGTAGAAGTTCATTAGTCCCAGAGGGGCAGAGCTAGCAGGGGTCAACACCAGGAGCCCAGACTTACCCTAGCAACCCCAGGGGAAGTAGCAGACCCCAGCACAGACAACAAACAGTTAAGACCATTGCTGAAGAGCAACAGTGCTGGAGAGCACCTCTAGGGAAAGAGACATCAGGGAGCCAGACCCCTCCCCCACACCTCAGGAAATTGAAGGCCATAATTCACAAAGACAACAACTAGACTCACAATCCCCAGAATAGGAAAGCTGGGACAGAGAGCCCTGAGCCCCAGAGGCAGAAATTTATTGCAAAGCCAGGAAAAGGCTAACCAACATGAAGAAGAACACAAAAAAACTGAGGACCATTGATTCTTTTTATGGAGACAGGCATGATCAAAATATCAATTTGGAAGAGGATAGCAATGACGCCATAGCTACATCTGATACCTCAAAAGGTAATGTGAACTGGTCTCCAGCCCAAAAAGCATTGCTGGAAGAGCTAAAGGAGGATTTTAAAAACCAAATTAGGGAGGTAAAAGAAAAAATGGAAAAAAAATCCC
>JAQQSZ010018692.1:0-10523 GCA_028646595.1 Phalanger gymnotis | reverse complement strand
GTCGGTGGCATTGTACTGCCTCTCGTCGCTTCCACAGAGTGCCGTCCTATGTTCAGAGGCCTGGGGATCTCCGCAGGTTTCCGTCGCCTGGCTTTCTCCCAGCCTGTCTCCCACGTGGGTTTCCTGGCCAGCCGCTTCTGCTTTGGTCCAGTCTGGGACAGCTCTGCAGGCGCCGCGTGTTCTCCTAGCCTACAAATTCATTCCTTCAGCGTTTCAGACCCTCCTGGCTGGGAAATTTGCCCCACTCCGAGTTCTCGCGGTTTCTAACTCTCTCAAATCTGCTCAAATTCAGTTTTTTATAGGAATCTGACAGAACTTGTGAGAGAGCTCCTGTAAGACGCTGTTTTGATGTGGCCATCTTGGCTCCGTCCCCCCCTTTTCATTTTTAATATAGATGTGTGGGGAAACTTCCATCTAATATACAAATGGCTGGTCCATATGTGGAATGGCTAGAGATCTGATTTGCGATCTGGCCACTTCCTATAAGGGAGATTGAAGTGTCCACTTTTGTTGAGAGTAAGAGAAGGGCGGTGCCAGGTTCAGCCTAGCAGAGGAGGGACAAGGAGGATTCAGTATGGTCTCTTGTGACTGAGTGGTCTCTTCATTCTCTTATCTAGAAGAGAAGTGTTAGATTTGTGTCTATCTAATGCATATCATATGTCAGTAATCTAGCTGTAAAATAATAGGTTCAGAATAAAAGTCATCTTCCCACGTTGTTTTAAAGGGGCAGGTTTGGGACCGCTAGGTGGCGCAGTGGAGTCAGGAAGACCTGAGTTCAGATCCAAGCTCAGACTCTTACTGGCTGTGTGACCCTGGGCAAGTCACTTAACCTCTGTTTGCCTCAGTTTCCTCATGAAGTGAGCTAGAGAAGGAAATGGAAAACCACTCCAGTATATCTAACAAGAAAACCCCAGGAGTCAAGTTAGTGGAGAAGTCAACACTGCCAGGTGTTGGCAGAGAGGTCCAAGAAATCATGAACTGAGAAGAGCGAAGAAGACAGAGGCAGAATGATAATTTCATGTTATAGCTTCAGCTTACATAGAAGGCCACCAAGAGTCCAGCATGACTGAAATGACCGAACAACAAACGGTTGCCAGCTTGACTTCCTTCCACTGAGCTGGTTGCACAAATGTTACTGACAGCTAGTTAACTTCTTTATCAAAATAAATAGACCAGAGAAATTATACAGATTAGAACAATAGAAGGTGTACACCCAAGTGAAAGAGCTCATGGGAATGAACTTGGCCCAGCTCAACCAAGGGGAAAATGATGGGGGTAGGGGTGGGGAAGAGGTGAGGAAGAAGTAAACTGACAGTCTCATTGGATTTTCCTTTAGAAAAACTGCCCCAGGATCTCTGGGAAGTGGTATTACACATTTATCTATTCTGCTACCCAAGGACCTGCACAATAAATAGTTCTTTGGAATTAGTGCCAAATCTGTTTCAGATTATGATAAATGGTACATAGTATGCATGTAATTTAATTTGAACTTGAATGTAATCTTGTCTTAGCTGCCAAAATGCTCAGGGCTAAACTCAGCCCTCACTGGCAATAATTAACTCATCCCAGGTGCCTAGTAACATCTATTTCTTTGTTACTTTTTATTGTTTTTGTTCTGTTTTTTTTAAATAATTATCTTACTTTATATTTTGCCAACTTTAAAAAAAGCGGCCCCAAATTCCCTTTGTTAGCAGGCAGCATGGAATCCTAAATAAATTTATATCAGTAGAATTTAACCAAAGATGGACCTTCTGTTTTAACACAGACTAAGGTTCTTTAAGGGGCAAAAAGTCTTAGAAGGCTGATAACCTGATCCACTTGAAGAAAGGGCTCAAAGAGACTTTAGGAAGAGTCCACAAAAGCCTTCCTTAGGCACTCAGGTGGTGCGGTGGATAGAGTGCCAGACATGAAGTCAGAAAGACTCATCTTCCAGAGTTCGAATGTGACCTCAGGCACTTAACTAGTTACATGCTCTTAGGCAAGTCACTTCACTGTTTGCCTCTGGGTTTTCCTCATCTGTAAGATGAGCTGGAGAAGGAAATGGCAAACCATTCCACTGTCTTTGCCAAGAAAACTCCAAATGAAATCACAAAGAATTAGACACTACTGAACAACTACCACCAGGCGCTTGGCTTGTTATTTCATTGGTACAAGGAACTCGAGGATGAAGAATTTTTCCTCTACCAATTCAGCTTGGCATCCTCAACTTTCATCTTAGAGAAATGCTTAGGGCACTGAGAAGTTACCCAGGGGCCACACAGCCACATGTTTTAGATTTAAGACTTGAATTCAGGTCTTCCTGGTTCCAGTGCTGGCTTTTCTTCCTCTACCCCAACCTGCCTCCCTTACAGCCAGTCCCAAATGCCATAGTCTCCGCCAGAGGAAAAAAAAATGATAGAAAAAAGACGTAGCCGTCAGGAACCACTTACCTTAATAAAGGAAAAAAGAGACCCGTGGTGGTGATAGCAATGGGCATATAGAGACTGAGTTTCCAGCTTCCTGAAGCAGGGGGAATACCCCTCACTCCCCAAGAAATACACCAGTAACGATCCTTCTGGGTGCGTCCCGGGGCTTTGTTTGCCGCCTGCTCTTCTTCCATTTGCTCTGCCTTTACTCCTTTCCCAGTTCTCCCCCAGCTGTGGTAGCTCACAGAGGAGTCTAATGAGAACCGCTGAGTCCCAGTCATTAGCTGACTCTGGCAAGCCCCTTAAGCTCTCAGCTTCCTCAGCTGTAAGATGGGCGTAGCAATACCATCTCCCTTAAAAAGGCTCGTCATGAAGATCTAATGAGTTCACCTTTGTCAAGGAGCTACCTAAATGTTAGCTATCATTATTATTGTTATTATTTTGTTTGGAGTCCATTTCTTTCCAGATGCATTCAAACAAGCATTCATTTGGGACCTGCGAGGTTCACGAAAACTGCTAAAGATATGATTCCTACCCTGAAGGGGATCATAGCCTGGTCAGTTACCCTTTCATAAAGAGGTGGCCCTAAGAATCAGCTGTTTTAAGGATCAGTTCCCTCGAACTAGCTTAGGTGTGTTAACCTCCCAGAGCAGCTGTCATTTGGTGGGTTCAAATTACAGGGTGCTTGGAACGACTGCATGAAGGGGCCTTGGAAGGCTAAGATGTTCCCCCACCCCCAATAAATAGCAAAGTTTTTTGTACCGTAAACAGGAGTAGGTGTAGCTTAGCAGCCTCTTAGTCATTGCATTTAACCCCAGAGGGGCAGCTGTTGATTATTCAGCACAGGTGACCACGAGCTTGACTTCCATGTGCAAGGAGCTGACTACAAGGTTTTTATATAATTCTGGGGCTGGTTGGAAAAGTGTTGGTTTAATTTTGGAACTGGTTGAAGCCAGGCTTTTAAACTCAAGCCAGGGCAATAGAGAAACCCACAAGATGGATGAAGACAGTCAGATCTCACAACCTTGATTAAAGAAACCTTGAATTTGAGGAAACAAACTTATAGAAGTCTCGTGAGCTGATAGCCTTCAGCTTTGGCCTTGCATCAGGGTATGATGATGGTGTACCAAGTAGAGGGAGCTGGGGAGAAGGGGAAGTAAGGAAGGAATAAAGGAGGGGAGGGAGAGGGAAAAAGTGAGCAGGGAAGGGGAATAGTAGGAGGGAGAGGAAAGGACCTGGGATGGCAGGAGTAGTAGGGATGCAGGTTAGGGGCTTAGGGAGAACAGAACTCCTGGCATAAAGAAACATGAATAGAAGAGCCAAGCCCAATGGTACACTACCATTATGTGGAAGGAGTCAACTGAGTTAAAAGAATCAATGTTTGTCTTTGGCATGGAACAGGCACTTTTAAGAAATGTTTGATTCAATTGAACTGTTATCAACCGCAAGTGTTTATCATTTCAATATACCTGTGCTGCAAGGACCATGTGGATAGGGGAAAGGGCACCAGATTAAATGCCAAGATGCTCTGGCCTTGCCATTAACTAGCTGCGGGGCCTTGGGTACATTGCTTGTCCTTGCTGGCCTCAGTTTGCTCATCTGTAAAATGGGGAGGCTGGACAGGAATGAGCTTTAAAGCACTTTCCAGTTCTATAATTTTAGGTTTGCGTCCGATTTGAGCACTAGGGTGGGGAAACAGTGAAGGGAGGGTTGGGGAAAATTTCAGGGGCCTTTACTGAAATGGACACATACATGTGTTAAATATTTATTGAAGATGCTCATGGCCTGCTTTCTAACATACAACTTCTCTTTTATGTTTTGGTCTAGTGCTTCTTCTCAGATGCTAAACCTTTCTGGGCTAAGGATAAATACAAAAGACGTTTTCTTTCATTCATTGAGTTCACAGAGCAATACCACTCGTCTTATAATCCAGCGACAGGGAGGCTTCTGTGTTTGCAAAAACACTGACGTTATGAAGTTGGTAAACATGCCAGGAGAGGCCACTGATTCTGCCCTCCGAGGAGTCCGGTAAACTGGACATTCATAAAACTTCTGGGTTTTGGTGACATCCTTTAAAGTCTTAACTGTAGTGGAAATCTTTGTTTGGAATGAGAAAAAAAAAACCAAGCAGTCAGATTACATAATTCAGGGAAACTGAACAACATTTTTTCTTCGCTCGATTTGGGGGGTTTTGTTATACACTCAGTGAAACGAGAGGCCAGATAATAATGTAGCTGATACTGAGTATTATGACAGAAAAACAGATCATTTAAAAGTATCATGGCTGTGGTTTTCTTTATAATAACAACAGCTGCTGTCACTTCTATAGCACTTTATGGTCTGCAAAATGCTTTCATCACAACTCTGAGGTAGATAATGAAAGTATGGTTATTCCTATTTTACAGGGAAAAAAGTGTTTTTAGTGCCTTAGCTAGGTCCTGACTACTTTGAATAATGCACACACTGATGGAGTTATGTGTATTTGAATTTGCATTATTTCAAGTCACAATTATGTAAAACATGGTATTTGGTTCTAGCCCAATAGATACCTAGCTATACTCTAGGGTTCCAGTGGATCTGCCATCTTGCCAGTGTGGCTGTCGTCTACAGCGGAGCAGATCACAGTGTAGCTAGGTTACGTTCCACGTGATTTTTGTCCATTTCCACCCATAAATTTGCCGGAGAGGGCAAGGGTATAGCAGTAAATATTTTAACAACTGGTTTGCCAGGGGGGGAAAAATGTAGCTCAGGACATACTTCTACATTTAATCTGGATTATGAGCATTTTCTCCGTCAGTTTCTTGAATCTAGTCAGTCAACAAAATAAAAAATCAAGCTCTGATTTGTAGCTTTTGATAATTTCTGAAGTGTAAATGTTCACACTGGAGCTGGCTCCAGCAGGCCCTTGAGAAGGGGCCTTTTTTTTTTCTCTTGACATCATGAAGACTCTTTCTTGGCTTTTTGACTAAGATCACGCCTATGCCACTAACCAATAAAAGATGAATCACATTTAATGATCTCAAGAAATACACAACCAATGTCAAGTACGTATTGTTGATGTCATAAGCACTGATCATATACACTTATAAATATTTATAAAATATATCCAGTTGATTGTAGTTATAAACATCAAACACATAGGACTCTACAAAATAGATCTGTATTGCTAATTCAGTTTATAAAGTACCAATCATGTCCTGTCTCCATCTATCATCATCAGGACTATCATCGAGCTATTGAACACCCTGGTGTTATGTGCTCTAAATATTTCAGTTCTACCTAACAGCATCATGGAGCTTGACTTAGTTGGCAGTGGCTCAGGCCCAATTTTCAACTTTGATAGTCTAGGCTGGTAATCTGCAACCAACTTTCCAAGACCCCCTACAATCAATACACATTTGTTGAAAACAGAGTTCCTTTTCTTCTTATCAGTGGAATTTCTGATGTCCTTTATCTCTAGGTTGTCGTTAAAGTGGATTTTTTGGTAAGAAGGAACTGTAATAATAAGTGCTCATTCCACTTTAGACATCATTCTAGTAGTGCTTGGCATGTAGTAGGTGCTTAAATATTTATTGACTGATATAACTTCTAAACATTTGTTGAAATTAAAGGTTTTTTTTTTTTTTAAAAAAAAACAATTTGTTCTTTTTCAGCTTTTAGCACTTATTTCCTAGAAAGAACAAATTTCCATCTTGGGGTTGAATTTATTTCAGATTGGAGTGTTATTTTGAGCTATGCTAATTTTTGAAAAAAAATTAGGTCACATGGCCCATGGCTAAGTGGTTTGCATTTATGCAGAAAGGAAATTAACCAACCTCTGGCTTATGACTTGGTGGTGAATGACTAAATATTTACCTTTTGGGGCAAAAAATGTATTTCTGGAAAATCAGAATATCTCTCTCGAGGCAGTGGGTCATCCAAATGTTTTTCTTCTAGGTTCCACTTTGCTCCTTCCATATATAAACCAAAAATGATAACTCCAACTTGGTTACGTTTAATGTCCTGAAATTTAAAAAAAAAAAGGCAACTTCAGTGAACTCAGGCATTCTTTTAATAAAAGCGGGAGCCTACAAATCAGGGCTTGTTTCATTGTTTTATTGATTGTCTAGACCTAAGAAACTGATAGAAAAATGTTAATAATGCTGATTAAACTTAAAGGTGGTATCTTGTGTATTTGTTTATTTCTTTGTTTCTCTTTGTTTTTCTCCTTTCTCTCTTCCTTCCTCTCTTTCTCTCTCTTTTCTCTATCTCCTTCCTTCCTCTCTTCCTCTCTCCCTCCCTCCCTCCAGTATAGCACTGAGTAGATTTTTACTTTCCCTCACTTACTTCCCAAGGACTATTATTGTAGTATGGATTATTACAGTTGAGGAAACAGAAGAAAACTGAGGTTAAGTTACTTATTCTGAGTCACACAGCTAGTAAGTGTCTGAGGCTAGATTTGAACTCAGTTCTAACTTACTCTGGTGTGGTATTGTGGAAAGGAGCATTGGATGTGGAGACAGAGGTCCTAGCTTCAAATTCTGGTTCTGCCTCTTGTAACTTGTGGGACCACGGGCACATAATTTTATGTCTGTGGGCCTCAGTTTCCCCATCTGTAAAATGTGAGAATTCTACTAGATGGTCTCCGTGGATGCTCCCAGTCCAGCACATGAGTCACTCCAGTATTGCCCCTTCCTCTCCCCTTTCAACTTCAAACTTTGTGAGACATGTAAGACAGGTCAGTGTGTGAATCTGAAGCCACCTGAACATTTGGTGACTGGAAAAAATCGGAACTAACTGTACCCCCTTCGAGTACCGGGATATTTTCCAGTCTTCTGCCTTCACAGGCAGCTAGGTGGTGCCGTGGATAGAGTGCCAGCCCTGGAATCAGGAGGACTTGAGTTCAAATCTGGCCTCAGATGCTAGCTGTGTGACCCTGGGCAAGTCACTTAACCCTGTTTGCTTCAGTTCCTCATCTGACAAAACTAATCCATTTAGAGAAAGAGAAATCACACGAAAGCAAGCTCATGTCGGCTATTTAGTCAAAACATCAACTTCCAGAGGCTGTCCAGCACTGATTTCATGCTTACCCCAATCTCCTATACCCCCTATTTCTACAGCCATGATCCCCTACAAGATAAAGTCATATTCTCACGGGTACCCCTGGCCCTAGAAGATCTGATGAGGTTCAGGAAACTTGGCTTAGGATGCTGGGAAAGGTTAATCATTAATTTATCAAAAGATTACCAATAAGATTTAAAACAGAACAAAGAATTTCTGATGAATTTTCTAGCTGACAGTTTAATTACTGAAACCTTTTATTCTGTCTCTGAGGATTTGGGATTGATCAAGGTTTCACTGTACCTAGAAGGGATCTGGATTGATAACACAGAGAGCGCCTTGGCAACAAGTCAGTGCTTCTCAGCTGGAGTGTTTTGGCAAGGATTCAGCCATAGAGAGATGGGTGGCAGGAAGGCCTGCTGAAGCTGGCGGGGGGAGGTGAGGGGATGTACATCCAGTCTCGTCAGGGAGGGCCTCTGTGCCTACTCAGATAGGGCCTGTATTCATCAACTACAACAAATTTATTGTTTCCAGCAGGTGGAGAAGCCTGGCTCTGAGGGAGACTTGATCTCTAACTGAATGGTTGCGTGAGGGCTGAAGTTTTTAAAAGTCCAATCATGTTTCAACTAAAGAAGGGGCTACTGAAGGAAATCCTACTGGGATTCATTTTTCAAAATAAAGACTCATTTTGCAAAAAGAAGGAAGGAAAGAGGGAAACGATCATTTATTAATCACCTACCCTGTGCCAGGGACTGTGCTAAGGGCTTTACAAATATCTCATCTGATCTTCATAACAACCCTGGGAGGTCGATGCTATTACGATCCCCATTTTACTGTTGAAGAAACTGGAGGTTAAATGACTTGCTTAGAGTCTTGTGCAGCTGAGGCAGGATTTGAATTGGGTTCCTTCTGACTTTGGGCCCAATGGATCATAACTCTCTCCTCAATTTTATTTGTAAACCAAAGTTTTAACACAATTCTTTGCTTTAAGTGAGGCTGGGCAGCTAGGCTGCACAGTGGATAGAGTGCCGGGCCTGGAGTCAGGAAGACCTGAGTTCAAATGTGGCCTTAGACAATTACTAGCTGTGTGACCCTGGGCAAGTCACTTAATTCTGTTTGCCTCAGTTTCCTCATCTGCAAAATGAGCTGGAGAAGGAAATGGCAAACTGCTCTAGTATCTTTGCCAAGAAAACCCCAAATGGGGTCAGAAGACTTGGACAGGATAGAACAAGAAGAAGATGCCTATCTACTGTCTTTTGAAGTGCAAACCCTAGCACAGAGATGACAGCAATTCCACAAGTGTGAAGGGCTCTCTCTCCCTATGCCTATGACAGGCTCCCCTGGCTGTAGGGAATGATGGGCCTGAGTCTCCGTGGTCCCAGCCCTCTGATGAGGGGCCGCTTCAAACATACGAGGCTGGCCTGTGGCCGGACAAGGCTAGTGAGGCACTCCAGCAGGAGCAGGGCTAGGTAACTACACCAGAGGCCACCTGCAGGCCGTGAGGAAGCAACGGCAGTGGGATTGGAGTGGGTTTTTGAGAATACGAGGCAGTCATACAAAACCAGTGTTCCGAGAGAATCATAAACCTGCCATTAGGAAATAGAGAGGTCCTATGTGTATACATCCGCACACACACTCACACTTAATCAGTGTTTATAGGACCTGAGACCCGGACAACAGACCTCTCACCCTAAAACCTCTCTCTGCCTGGACAGCCTCCTTCCCCCACTGGGGAACTCCTTCCTGGCTGGACATGTTCAGCTGTCCTTTTGACTCTCTGGACCCTGTCACTGTGTGTCCTTCACATGTACCTTCTTATCTACTCCCTCTTCCCACTCCAACTTCACTTTTCTCAACTCTGGGCAGGGACACCTTTCCCCCCCTGGGTTTTCTTATCTTCAAGCTTAAGCACTGTGCCTGGCACATAGTAGGGGCTTAATAAATGCTCGTTGCCTGCCTTTAGGACCGAAGCCTCCCAAGCTATGCCTTAGACACCAGGCTCTTGTCTCCAAGATCCATCGAAAGGCTCAGACACCAGAACTCTAGTTAGTGAAAGAAACGCTACCCATACAAGACCCAATCTCAGTGAACTGTGATTTCAAATAAAAATAGCATTTATTAAGCACCTACAATGTGGCAGGTACTGTGTTAAGTGTTTTATGATTATTATCTCATTTCATCCTCACAATAACCCTGGGAAGTAGGTACTGTGATTATTCCCATTTTACAGATGAGGAAACTGAGGCAGAGAGGGGCTAAGTGACTTGCCCAGGGTCACACAGCTAGTAAGTATCTGAGGCCAGATTTGAACTCAGGTCTTCCTGATTCCAGGCCCAGCACTGTGTCTCTTGTGCCACTCTTGAGGTTGAAAACCTCAGTCAAAATCTATTACATGTCCATCTTACGGTTAGCAAATTCCCACTTGTTTTCCTAATCCCATTGATGTGGCATGGCCGTCTGCCTAAGCAAAGGCCACCTCTTTTCCTTGCTGTTGCTCCTTTATTTCCTCCTCATGTAGACTTTGGCTCTAATCTCCCAAGTCCCAGGTCAGCCCTGTCCACTCCTTCCATTTTGTGCGCTAAAACTCGTTCTGTTGTGAATAAACTTCCCTTCATCTTTGATCTTTTGCTCTTGGGTTCCTTCTGTGTGAGGTAAATAAAATGTGAAGACTTCAAAGGGAAGATATGTATAAATATATATCTGTATCTATACTAAGAAATATTTAAAAATCAAGAAATAGGGAAATAAGGAAGTGGAAAAATTCTGAGGCCATGAGAGTCTGATGGCTCAGCTTCTGGGAAAGTTTACCCTGAAACTTTTTGTTCATTCTTCTGGTTCTGGTTGAAAGATTTGCTCAGTAAGAATAGGGTCACTGTGACCTGCTTTACTGTAAAAGTACTGTAGAAGAATGGAGAGGGTCTCCCCCTCCCCTTATCCTATTCTCCTTCTTCAGATTTATAGATGTCACCTCAGTTGCAATCATTAACTAAGGGAATGGTAATTGGAGTTTCTGTGCCTCGATTTCCCAGTTCTTTGTCTAGTTTTTTGTGCTCAGATTGTAAGCCTGCCTCCCAGCCA
>JAQQSZ010018691.1:0-10523 GCA_028646595.1 Phalanger gymnotis | reverse complement strand
CCTTCTCTACCCCATAACGACCACCAAAGCCCCGGGAGTAATCTGTTGAATGAGAGGGAGATGTCAGACCTGTCAGCCCATCTCAGCCTGAGAGAGAAAAGTAGGAATGGGCCCAGGGGAAATGGCAGAGAGAATGAACTAAGGGAGTGCTTATGGGACAGAGCATTTTCCGAGTACAGGAGGGAGTGTGGAGGACATGGCCAGGTTTCTTTTTTACTGCATAAAATCTTTATTATTTAATAATTTTTTAGTTTTCAGCATTGATTTCCACAAGATTTTGAGTTACAGATTTTCTCCCCATTTCTACCCTCTCCCTACTCCTAGATGTCTGATCGCCTCATTCCCCAGTCAGCCCTCCCTTCTGTCACCCCACTCCTCCTCCCCACAATCCCTTTTCCCTTTACTTTCTTGTATGATAAGATAGATTTCTATGGCCCATTGCCTGTATATCTTATTTCCCAGTTGCATGCAAAAAAACCAACCTTTTTTGAGCATCTTCTTTTAAACCTTTGAATTCCAAATTCTCTCCCCTCTTCCCTCCCCACTCACTCTCCCTAAGAAAGCAAGTAATTCAACATAAGCCACACATGTATCATTATGCAAAACACTCCCATAAATAGTCATGTTGTGAAAGACTAACTATATTTCCTTCCATCGTATCCTGTCCCCCTTTATTCAATTTTCTCCCTTGACCCTGTCCCTTTTCAAAAGTGTTTGTTTTTGCTTACCCCTTCCCCTTATCTGCCCTCCCTTCTATCGTCCCCCCTTCCTTATCCCCTTCCCCCTACTTTCATATGGGGTAAGATACTCAATTGAGTGTATATGTTATTCCCTCCTCAAGTCAAATCCAATGAGAACAAGATTCACTCATTCTCCCTCACCTGTGCCCTCTTCCCTTCCAATGAACTGCTTTTTCTTGCCACTTTTATGTGAGATAATTTACCCCATCCTATCTCTTCCTTTCTCAATATATTTCTCTCTCATCCCTTAATTTTATTTTTTTAGATATCATCCCTTCATATTGAACACACCCGGTGCCCTCTGTCTATATATTTCTATATCTATATATCTACATGTATGTATGTATGTATGTATGTATGTATATTCCCTTCAACTACCCTAATACTGCCCAGGTTTCTTCTGTCAGTTTGAATTCAGCGGCCTCACATCTAATTTAGTGCAAAGCATCCCTTCCACCCTCCTTCCTCTGCCCTTTCCTTTTGTTCTTCCTGTCTCTTCCCTACTCTCAAACACATTTAGGGGAACTACGTGAATTATTTCCCTACTCCCCACCCCTCAACAGTGTTTGGAAATCTAGGGACAAGTCAGGGCATAGGGCATAGAAATAGTAAGTTTTTTGAGGGCAGGAGCAATTTCGCTTTTGTCTTGTTATCCCCAAAGTCTATCAAGGCAGCATGGAAAAATGGATGGAGAACTGGCCTGTGAGGCAGGAAGATATAACACATGGTGGCTATCTGACCCTGGGCAAGTCACTTAATTTCTCAGTGAATTTATAACTGAAAAATGACCAACCTACATTGGTGAACAATATTCCTCATTTGAAAATTGCCTATGCCAGTGAAATCACAGGTCTAGCCCCTTCCCTAACCTATCCCCAAAGCCTAGCATAGTGTCTGGCAAACAACGAGCACTTAATAAATGCTCATTGAATGATGATACAGTAAAAGATGGGCTGGACACTTGAAAGCTGAGATGAGCAGGGAGCTGGCAAGTCAGGGCAGAGGTAACCATAAGGAAGAGGTACAGGACTGATAGGGAAGGGTCCTTGCCTTTCTGAGATGTGTGTTTCTCCACTTCTCCTTTGTAATCAAATCCGACTGCTGACTGGAGAAGAAGAAGGGAGATTTAATCAAAACATCAGCTGTTAAACACATACATTTTCTTTCTCCCACATTCTCATTCCACTCCCTGCCAAAGATTGGGCTGCCAGGGTTTCCAAGCACAAATGAGGGTTTACTAGGGGAGAGGAGGGTTCCCTGAGCTGCAGGCACTGACCTACCCTATCTATAGACTCAAGTTTTTACAAAATCAGCATCACAGAGAAATAATGCCACACATCTCAAATTCCTTACTCTGTCATTCAAGGTCCACCGTAACCTAGTTCTAAATTCCTTTCTAGCCTTATTTCATACAACTCCCTTTCATGCACCCTTCACTCCTGCCAAATTGGACTGTTCACCCCTTTACACTTGTACACCCTATTTCCCAGGCTCAGAATGAACTTCCCTCATGTCTCTGACTACCAACATTCTTTTATTTCAAGGTCCACTTTGCATTCTACCTCCGTGAAGCCCTCTCTGATTCCCACCAATGATGTCTTTGAATCTTTTGGAATGCTTGCTTTGAGCTCTCATACACTTGATTTATGTGTTAGGAAATTTGATTTGGGCGTATTTAGGCAAGGAGAGTGATAACCCCTCAATCATATCCCTTACACAGCAGCCAAAGTGATTTTCCGGAAGCACAGAGATATGACCATGTCATTACTCAACTTAAACTGAAATAACCCACTCTTATTTCTAGGATGAAATAAAAGTTCCTCTAGTTGGCATTTTAAGCTCTTCACAATCTGGTCCCTTCCTATGCTTCACATGCAGGCTTATTATATATGACTAAGCTCCATGAATTTAGCAGTACCGCCTTACTACCCTGCTCATTGGTCCTCACATACAACCATCCGTCTCCCATCTCCAGGCTTTTGCTCTGGCTCTCCCCTATGCCTGGGATGCTCTCTCTATTCACCTCCATCTTTTAGAATCCCTAGCTTCCTTCTAGGTCAGCTCAAACACCAGCCTCTTCTAGCCTCCCCTTGTACCTTCTACCTTATGGCCACCTTCCATCTACTCTGTACATATCTTTGTATATACCTAGTTTTGTACCTGTTGTCTCCCTCGTTAGAATGTAAGCTCCTTAAAGGCAGGGATATGTTAATTTTATTCTTTCTCTCCTCAGCTCCTGGCACAGTGATAAGATGGCACATAGTAGTGCTTAATAAATGATTTCTGTATCTATTGAACCATTATCCTCAGGTGCCTGCTGGAACTTCCTCCCTCTCCCCTCACCTGCATACCTAGGATCCTTTTCCACTCTAGACTGTATGCTTCAGTAGTTAGACAGAGGTCCCTATATTCCAATCATGTGTTTTATATGCCTCCTAGGGAAGCAAAGGGTATCTCTTACCTTGTCTGCCCGGTCTCTCTCAACTCCATATTTGCCCCCAAACCCTTTAGCAGCATCCGTCTGAGATGAGTGCTTCTCCACATTGGCAACATACTCATGGCCCAGTGCGCTCTGCAAAGGCCAATAAGAGAGTCAAGATCAACATAAACAGGGATAGAAACAAATAGGAAGATATAGGGCAAGGAACAGACAGGCAGAGACAGGACTGGTAAAAATGAAACATAAAAACACGCACCAAAATTCCTACCTGTGTCAGACTCAAGCTCCATGTAGGAAAGAGTGGAGGGAAAGCTTCTCTTGCAGGAGGATCCCATTGCTTTGGGTGCATCCTTTTTTCTTGCTTGATCTAATCCTTCCTCACCCACTGACCTTTCCTGGAACACCCCCCTAACCATATTGCCTATAAACAACTTTGCTTCATTCTTGTAAAGATGGAATCTCACTGACCAATCCCTAGCATCTCCCATCTTGTGACACTTGAGCAAGAATTTGGCCCTCGCAATAAAGCTCATGGCCCTGGGTTACCTCTTCAAGCTTCTCTGGTGTGGAGAGGATGGAGGACCCAGGAGTTTCCTCCTCCCAATCTAATAGAAGGAGTGAGTGACAGCTTTCAAAATCAGGTCTAGGGAAGGCGCTTTGCAAGGTCATCGAAGACTCCCCTCCCTCCTGTGCAGACTTGAAGATCGCCATACATTTCACGTAGCTTCACTTCCCTGCCCTGGTTTGGAGGTGTCAGGATACCGTCCTAATCACTGACACTAATGTGTGAGGATTGAGATTACCCCGGCTGTCTCCTTTCCTTGCTGCCCAGCCCCTAAGTGGACCAAGCCAGCCCTTGTGAGAATTAAAAGGCCAATAGCTTTATCTATTTACCATCTGAAGAGGTGGCAGGGTGGTATTAGTGGAGAATCAGGAAGACCTGAGTGTTGGAGTCCCACCTCTGCATAGACTGTGTGACCTTGGTCCAGTCACTTCTCAGCCTCCAGGCAACTCTCTAATAATAGCTGGCATTTACATCTTACCTAAAGGTCTGAAAAAGCACTTTGCATGTGATAACTTATTTGATCCTCACAACAACCCTGGGAGGTAGGTGTCATTATCACTACTCCCATTTTTCAGATGAGAAAACTGAGACTGAAAGGTAAAGCAACTTGCCCAAGATCACACGGCTAATAAGTGTCTAAGTTAAGATTTGAACTCAGGTCTTCCTGACTCTCTGCACTATGGCGCCACCTAGCTGCTCAGAGCCACCCAAGACCATAAATGGAAGAGAATATCAGTTTGTGTTGATTGAGGGAGTTCCTTATGGGGAATTCCTTATACCCTATATCAGGAATATACCTTTTACTTATGAAGATCACAGATCTAGTTTAAAGAAAGAACCTATTGCTTGGTGTGATTCCTTTTTTATTTTTAGTTTACAAAACTCAGTTCCACAAGCTTTCAAGTTTCCAATTTTCTCTCCCTCCCTCTCCTCCCCCTTCCCCCCTGTAATCCGATACAGGTTCTACATATTTGGTGTGATATTTTTGTGAAAGCTCTCTTTAAATCACAAAGAAGGAATGATGAAAGCAATGAAGGACATTGTCCTCAGAAGTGGCAACTCATTTTTATATGATTATGAATTAATTGTCCATGATCCTTCAATAGAGTGGACTGAAACAGACAGAGAGGGCAAAGACTGAATGGGCAGACTGTTACTTAAACCAGAGGGGAGGCAAACACCGACCTGTGCTATATGTGCCATATAATAGGTAATAGATATGGAGCAAGGGTTCTTTTTTCACATTATAGACTCCTTTGGCAGTCAGGCGAAAATCCTGCGGACCCCTTCTCAGAGTCATGTTTTGTAACCTTATTCACAATCAGAGGAAATACTAAATTTCTACTAGGCTGAATGGATACAGAGTTCTGGATTTGCAGTTAGAAGACCTGAGTTCAAGACCTGCCTCCGATGCTTATGTGACTCTGGGCAAGTCCTTCAACCTTTCTCAGACTCAGTTTCCCCATTTGTAAAATGGCGATAATAGTAACATGTACCTTATAGGGTTGTTGTGAAGATTAAATGAGATTACATCCGTAAAGTGCTTTGTGAATATTAGAACACCATATAGATGCCAACTAATTTGTGCTGCGGGTCCCTTTGGCAGTCTAGGGTGAAAGCCTCTCAGAATAATGTTTTTAAATGTGTAAAATAAAATACGTAAATTACAAAGAAAGCCAATTATGTTTAAATACAGTTATCAGAATACTTTAAAGAAACCAGTTCACAGATCTGAAGTTAAGAACCCCTGAGTTAGAGGCTAGTAAAAATAAGACACAATTTTCCCCATCCAAGTTCACAGACCGCCTGAAATCTATCCATAGACCCTAAGTGAAGAACTCTGATAAAAATAAAAAACTAAGACATCTGTAGCTCATTGTTAAGATTCAGAAGTAAGGCCACACCGTGTCTTTATGAGTAAGCTGGAGAAAGCTATGGAAAACATACAATTCCAGTTAACTCCCCATTATCCCCACTCTAGGTAGGGCACCAGAGATGGGGCTAATGCAAAATGGCAGACATCTAAATCATTTCTCTTTGACTTTGAAATGCACTTCTCTTCTTATGTTTGCATATAGATGTATCTAATGTTCTGGGAATTCATAATACAAAATGAAGTTACAAGGGGAAAAAAACTGAATAAGAGTCTTTAAGCTTTTTGGTTTCTTTTTATCTCTTTGCTGGTCTCTTCTCCCCACTCCATGCTGAGGATAAACAATAACACTTCTCAGGATGAACAAAAGCAGCAAGTAAAGATGAGCTTGTTTTACGGTATTTTTTTTTATCATAGTGCAGAGAACAAACTTACTTTGCTTGTTAAATAGATGATGAGCCATTCATTTGATGTGATTTCCAACCCACTCCCAAACTTGCAGCCATTTCTGCCCTAGGATTATGGCAGAGAATTAAATGTACAATGAAAAACAGCAGAATTTCCCTTGAAGAGAAACTCAAAAATTCCTCAGCATGATTGTTATTGCTTCTTCAGAGGGAGGACAGGTGTCTTTTTTTCCCTCTTAAGTCTGGGCTCAGTTCTGCTGTTTACTACTTGTGTTATCTGCGCAGGTCCCTTAAGTCTCTGGGCCTCAGTTTCCACATGTATAAAATGAAGAGTTTGGACTAGAGGGGTTCTTAATCTAGAGTCTGAAACTTGCTTTTTAAAAAATATCCTGATAACTGTGTTTCATGTAACTAGTTACCTTTGCAATCCTGGGTATTTTGTTTTTAGAACCATTCTGAGAGGGGGGCATAGGCTGCTCCAGACTGCCAAAGGGGGCCATGAAAAAACATTAATAACTCTTACACTAGATGATCTCTAACATCTCTTCCAGCCCAGAATCTCATGATCCTGTAACTGGATGAGCTCTCTGCAAAGTTTCAAGGGAAGGCAAAAGTTAAGTCTGATATAACATGAAAGCTTTTTTTTTTAACATGAAAAGTTTCTCAACCATCTATTCATAAAGTAAAGCCTAGGTTTTTCACAATAACCTTGGATTGCTAAAAGTATTTTAATGGTTTTGTTTTTATGATATATGTCCAATGAAGAATATTAAAAAATCATAGAAGGCATAAAAAGCAAAGCAGACAAGAAACACTGAAAACATTAAAAATGATAAATAGGAAAATAATTTTCCCTCACAAATCAAATTTCAAGGTTATACTGGCTAGATCAATAAGAGGCTAGCATTCCTAAGACTTTGGCCCCAAATACCTCTTTCCCTCTCTGTCTTTAGGAGCTAGAGTAGATATTCAGGATAAGGCCTAGTGTAGGGGTGGGGCACCTGAAGCCTGAAGGGCACATGTGACCTTCCTTGGGTGCAGCCTTTTGACTGAGTCCAAGTTTTACAGAAGAAATCCTTTCATTCAGGAGATTTGTTCTGTGAGGCTTGGATTCAGTCAAAGGGCCACACTTGAGGACCTAGAGGGCCACATGTGGCCTCGAGGCCGCAGATTCCCCACCCCTGGCCTAGGGTAGATGACCTGGACAGAGTAGAGTGGTGCAATGGATATTCTGAATTGCAGCCAAGTGATGCCCTGGATAAAGTGCCAGGCCTGGAGTCAAGAAGACCTGAGTTCAAATCCAGCCTCAGACACTTATTGGCTTTATGACCTGGGGAAAGTCACTTAACCCTGTTTGCCTCAGTTTCCTCATCTGCAAAATGAGCTGGAGAAGGAAATGACAGACCACTCTCTGCCAAGAGAACCCCAAATGAAGAGTGAGACATGACTGAAATACTACTGAACAACAAAGATGACTTTGGAAAAAGTCCATAGAATAGTAAGTAAAGTAAGAATAGCAAACAAATGCATAACATAATGATAGCTAGCATTTATATAGTGCTTTAAGGTTTGCAGAGTGTTTTACAAATATCATTTCATTTGATCTTCGCAACAACGCTGGGAGGGAGGTACTGTTATCATCCCCATTTTACAGATGAAAAAACTAAGTCAGGCAGATGTTAAGGGACTTGCCAGGGTCACAGAGCTAGCAAGTGTCTGAGGCCACATTTGAACTCATAGCTACCAATACTCCAATGATCAATTCTTTTTTTTTTTGAAGCGTATTTTTCATATTTTTATTATTTGATATTTTTAGTTTTCAACATTGATTTCCACAAGATTTTGAGTTACAAATTTTATCCCCATTTCTACCCTCCCCCCATTCCAAGGTGGCCTATATTCTGATTGTCCCATTTCCCAGTCTGCCCTCCCTTCTGTCACCCCACTCCTTACCCCCATCCCTTTCCCTCTTACTTTCTTGTAGGGCAGGATAGATTTCTATACCCCACTGCCTGCATATCTTATTTCCCAGTTGCACGTAAAAACAACTTTTTTTTTTGAGCATTTGTTTTTAGAACTTTGAGTTCCAAATTCTCTCCCTTCTTCCCTCCCCACCCACTCTCCTTGAGAAGGCAAGCAATTCAACATAGGTTATACATGTATCATTATGCAAAGCACTTCCATAACAGTCATGTTGTGAAAGACTAACTATATTTCCCTCCATCTTATCCTGCCCACTTTGTTCAGTTTTCTCCTTTGTCCCTACCCCTTTTCAAAAGTGTTTGCTTTTGACTACCTCCTCCCTTGATCTGCCCTCCCTTCTATCATCCCCCCTCTCTTATCCCCTTCCTCCTACTTTCCTGTGGGAAAAGATACCCAATTGAGTGTGTATGTTATTCCCTCCTTAAGCCAATAATCAATTCTTAATCAGCCTATCTGTCCAGCAGGCCTTTTCTCTCCTACTCACCTTGTCCATCCTGTCTCTTTCCACCCCAAACCTGCCTCCATACCCATGGGATGCTTTGGGCCCTGCTTCCAGTTCCTTTTTCTTGAGGACATCATGTTCTTCTGACACTTTGTTCCGAAGTTGGTGGATGCTGGAAGGGACCAAATCACACAGATTCAGGGATCGTTCTAGGAAGGCAGTACAATGTAGAAGAAAGACGATCGGCCTGGCAGTCAAGAACCCTGGCTTGTCACACTAAAGAAACCAGAGTGGCTGGGGTATGTCTGAGGGGTGTCAGAGTAGCAGCTATGGGCAATAGCCCTGGGATAAACATACCAGTGTCTCTCTTTCCCTGGGGATGCCTACCAGCAGGAGACAAAAGTAAGGAGAAGCAAAGCTTCTGATCCAATATTTGTAAGGCTGATCCGCTCCAAAGCTAATTCTCTTAGAACTCTAAAGGATGGTACTGTGTGATGCCAGTTATGCTCTATTTGAGGTGAAACATGACTGAGGAAGTGGAGGTGCCTTGCTCCTAGGTAGCTTTATATGTATATCCAGGCCTCCTTGTGTTATATGTATTCCTAGAGAAGTCTGTTAAGGATTGTTAAAGGGTCCCCTGAACTTGTCTTTTTGAGTCGCCATATTTTCCAGAAACATTGGACCCACAGTATGCAGGAGGCCTTGAATGTGTCAAGGACAAAGCCGGTGCCACCACCACCACCACCACCACCACTACCTGAGCTGATATCATGTGTTGTTTACATCCCAAGCTAGACTCCACGTGTGTCTTTGGGAGTTAAGAACAGCTCCAGACAGTCTGCACTAGGGTTATGCAGTTGGGCACCACATAAATAAACAGACCATCCTACCTTCATGTCTTGCACATGGGTGGGGAACATGTGTCCTCAAGGCCACATGTAGCCTTCTAGGTCCTTGAGAACGGCCTTTTGACTGAGTCCAAGTTTTATAGAACAGATCCTTTTATTAAGGTGATTTGTTCTGTGAAGTTTGGATTTAGTCGAAGGTCAACACTTGAGGACCTAGAGGGCCATGTGTGGCCTAGAGTCCACAGGTTCCCCACCCCTGGTCTAGCAATTCCCAAGAGAAAAGAATGTGGTTTTTTGCCATTACTTTGCTCCTCCCCACCAGGAAAACTTTTGTCCTTTTCCCACCTATACTGCACCTTTCCCCCTCTCATGCCATGTCCCTTTGGGTGGAGATTCCTGGTATGTCTTCCTTCCTTTGTCCTGCTGTTATAAAAATGCAAACTTCTGTATGGATTGTGAACTCTTTGGGTTCCACATGCATGTTCATTTCTCTCATAACAAACCTAGTTTTTACAGAAGTTTCATGAAGTTGTGATTGCCTGTTGACTAGTCTTATGTGCCAGGCCATACTATAAACTGTCCAAGGTCTAACGCACAGAGAATACTGAAAAGCTAAGTGATGACTTGGTCACAAGACCAATGACAAGTGTACTTTTGACAAAGCCTTCTAAGCTATTTCTGCTTTAGGAACCTGTGTCAGAGCCCTGACAGAAATCTTTAAGTCATTTGGGTTTTCCTTCAACCTCGCAGCAGGGGGGGGCGGAGCCAAGATGGCAGCTGGGAAGCAGTGACTGGCGTGAGCTCCCCACCAAGTCCCTCCAAAAACCTATAAAAAATGGCTCTGAACCAATTCTAGAGCTGCAGAACCCACAAAGTGGCAGAGGGAAGCAGGGATCCAGCCCAGGACAGCCTGGATGGTCTCTGGGTAAGGTCTGTCCCACACAGAGCTCCCAGCCCCCAGCTGAGGGGAGTGGAGCTGAGCCCAGCGCGCATGGCGCGAACAGACCAGACGCAGACCTACCACACCAGGAGACAAGCGGAGAGTGCCTTAACATGCTGAATTACTGAGCTGTAGCATCCACCAGACCTCTCAACTCACAAAGAGCAAAGACATCAGAGAAGGTTAGTGGGAAAAGCTGCGTGACTGAGTTTGCGGTTCGGCCACTGCCCCTGGGGCAGCGGGGGTGGGGCAGCTTTAGAACTACAGCTGCAGTTGCTTCTGGCC
>JAQQSZ010018690.1:0-10524 GCA_028646595.1 Phalanger gymnotis | reverse complement strand
TTCTCAAGCCCCGCCTCAATGACCAGAGACCATTGGTTCCCGAGCTGGCCCCTCCTAAGTCACCAATCCACACCCACACAGGTTTCACACCTGACAGGGCCCTGGGCCTGGGGCTTAGCACTTAACAGCTGAAAGTACTTCCACTCAAAAGAAACAAAAGCCATGCTAATGAGACAATTTTGCTTAACAACACACTGGGGAGGAAGGGAGAGAATTTGGAACTCAAAATTTGAAAAAAAAGAATGTTAAAATTGTTTTTACATAGGATTGGGGAAAAAATAAAATATGAAAATAAGATTTTTTAAAAAAGAAAAAGTATTTCATAAAGGACTAAACTTGAAATTATATTACATATAGGGATACTTAACCTATACTTTCCTAGCCTGATTTTTCATCCTGTGTACTTCTTGCCCATGCCTTTCCATAATTAGAATAATTAGGATGGGAACTCTTTTGGGATCCATTTCGTCCCTGAGGAAACAGTGACATTTTGTTGCCAGAAAATAGTATAAAAGTAAATACTCTGCATGATAGTTAATCTTATTGACTCATATTGCATTTTTTGGTCTATAAAATACTAAACTTTGGTTCTTCCTACTTTATGTCCTTGGACCTGGATTGCCCATCAGATTGGGAAACTGATACTACAACAGAAGGATATGATTCCATACCAGGGCAAATTGATCCTATTCTACACCTCCCCTTAACCTTCCCACACACTTTGATACCACACCAAGGTCACATTGATATCGATTTGGGGTTAAAGTCAATTCTGTGACTACAAAAGTATAGGAACAGACTTGAAATAGAAGACTAAGATGATTTCGTTGAGGAATCAGATCCTGCTGACTGGGATGTCAAAGTAAACTGAGACTGTCTAGCTTGAAAAATATAAACAGCCATAGACAAAACCCATGGCAAAGGACAGAAATGATAGTTGTACAAAGGCAGCCTGTTCACCATCAAAACTATGGATATTGTTTAGAAATAAGCAGGAGTAGAAAAATGTCTAAATATCTATTTTTGCTTCCTACACTTCACCCACTACAAACATTGACATCATACCAGGCTCCTACTGAGCCAATGCTCTTTCTAAGACTTAAGAGGACCCTGTGGCTCTCCAGCCACCTACAGGGAAAAGTTTAGAGTAGCAGTTTTTTGGCTAAAGTGAGTTATACCCCTTATTCTCCTCACTTAGAGGAAAAAGGTAATATTAACTCACACTTATTTTAGTTTTGAAGGTTTACAAAGCATTTTCATTAACAACTCTGAGAGAGAAATGGTGAAAGTATTTTAGGGGCAGAGGGCTCTGCACCTATGATTTCATCAGTGTAGGGACCTGTGTTAAAGAAACTCTCTCTACCAACATAGACCTACAATTATTCTGCAACCATTTATCTTTGAGATAGCCTGAGCTACAGAGAGATTAAGGATTTGTCCAGAGTCAAAGAGTTGATATGTGTCAGAGGACTTTAAACTAGGTCACCCTGACTCTAAGGCTTATCTATCCACTATGCCATGTTGCACCATTTTACAGCCTTTTCCAAGGGTTATATAGTTAGAATGTCAGAGCTTAAATTCAAACCCGGTTCTCCTGATTGCAAATTGTTTTTTTCTAACAAACTGCTCTTTCTAATGCTGCTTATACAGAAATAAGAACTAAAAAGCTTACTCTCTCCTTAGAAAGATAAACTCCCCATAAGCTTGTTAATTACAAACAAAACATCCACGGAAAAAGGAGACTTTTCCTCTACTTTGTCCCACTTTAGCACTTCAGTCATAGAATCTCTAAGTTGGAAGGGATCTTGGAGTTCATCTATTATATCCCTGATCTGAACCAGGAATGATTTTTATGATATCTGACATATGGTCATCCATTATTACCTGACAGCTCTAATGAAAAGAAATTAACTATCTAGGGAGACAGCCTCTCCTATTGTTGTATATGTTTAATTGTCAGGAAGGTCTCTCTTAATAATGATCCAGTATTTGCTTTAGTGATTTTCCTCTACAAATGTCCTCCTCCTATTCTTCATTGTGGTGGACCCAGGTCAGGCTTGTACAGCATATGGCCTGCAAACTGCTTGCAGCCTGCCAAAGGATTTCAGGTAGTCCATGAAAAACATAAGTTTGCCACTACACACTCTCTTGTTTGTCACATGATCAGTGGCAACCAACTATCGTCAGTCTGTTTCTAGTCTAACCTATCTGTGGCATGAAGAAGTTTACAAGTCGTGCAGGTCTGACCTAGGTTCTCAAAGGCTATTTCCAGCAAGTTATACTTTCTGACAGGTTTTACCATTCTAGAAAAGACTTCATGCAAAGTCACTTCAGTCTGCTTTCCAAAAACATCAATTTGGCTTAGTATGGTGGGATAGTTATGTATTCTTTGGCTATGGTAGCCCATGTGTTACAACAATTTTTTGTTTGTTTCTTTACAGACGCCAAACTTACATTTCATAAGTTGATGATATGCCATGTTAGTAATTATAATAATATTTTGCATTCATATCATACTTTGTAAGGGTGGTAAGTCAAGTATTATTATTTTCATGTCACAGATGAAGAGACTGAGGACAAGAGGTGAAGTGGCTTTGCCCAGTTAACAAAACATGAAGCTGGGACTTGGACCCTATTACTTTGACTCTAAGGTCAGTGATCTTTCCACTATACCATTCTGATGGGAATCAGATTCCTTAAGTATTGCCTAAGTTCAAACTGATGTCAAGAGTTGGAAGAAGGGTAATGTAGTGCTATGTAACCTTAGGATCCTATATATTCTGGCATATATGTAATCTCCCCCATTAGAATGCAAGCTCTTTGAGAGGAGGGACTATTTTAACCTTTTCTTTATGACCCCAGAGTTTAACATAGACCAAAATATAGAAAGCAATGCTTGTTCATTGATTGTGCTCTGTGAGTAAGGTTTGAAAACTTTGACATCTCTGTGTTTTACTATCCTCTGGGACTCTCACAAAATAGATATCTATGGTCCATAGACAGAAGGACTTTCTGGAATTAATAATGAAGATTTACCAAAAAAAAAAATTTAGAACGCTCCTTGTTGTACGCCTCTGTGCTGTACCTTAAGGAAATGCCTGTTTTACCTACCCATTTTACTTATTCTCATGATGTCTGGATAGCTCTGTGGTGAGTAAAATGAAACTGAGGGAAATTGAGGCATGTTATCTCTGAGTAAGACAACAGTTTATTAACATTGACATCTATAACTGTTAATAAAGTGGGTCACTCTGGAAACCTCAATAAAACCAGGGTCTAGGACAGAAAAACTCTCTTTATTGAGATGAAGGAAAGAAGGAATTCTTGAGGAATGTCACTGGGTTGGCCTTCAGGTGTGGATGATCACATTACTCCAACAATTAAGAAATGTTAATGCCTCTAGTAACCTTAAGGAAGATCAAACCACTCTAAGGGTGTTGTTTTTTTTTATTATAAGGACAGGCAAAAACTGAAGAATTGTTTTGGGTAGGTGCATGCAGCTTAAGCTAGTTGCTAGTTTACAACCAACAACTAAGTCTCAGGTTAAACTGGTTAGCAAGGAAAGCATGAGCTATGTCTTTAAACCATTTCAGACTAGGACAGACCAAATTTTTGAGGGAGGTTTGTTCAGGCAGATACTACTAATTCTAAAAATCAATGCATCATAAACATTAATTACATTTTAAAATCAATACAGTAGAAATCAGAGGTAAGATTAATTTTTATCTCTCGCAGCTTTAATTATTGATGTATATATAGCTCTGCTTCAATACCATTTTTTTCATTTTATTTTCTTTTTCTTCTGAACTTAAATACCAAATAAAATGAGTATTTCCATAGACAATGTGCAACAGGAGAAGACTGTGAATGAAAATGTGAATCTCCATATGTAGAACTTGCTTTTCTTTAAAGTACACATACATGTACACACACATATCATAGGGGAAGCCACGTGCTAGGCCTGGAGTCAGGAAGACTCATCTCCGTGAATTCAAGCCAGCCTGCAACACTTACTAGTTTGTGACCTTCAACAAGTCACTTAATCCTGCTTGCTTCAGTTTCCTCATCTGTAAAATGAGCTGGAGAAGGAAATGCCAAGAAAAGCCCAAATGAGGTTATGAAGAGTTGGACATGAGTGAAATGACTGAACAGCAACAGCAGAGAGGAGAAGAAAGGGTATAGAATTTTAGGAATCTGTGTAATCACTCAGCTCCAAGAGTCTTGGAAAGTCCATATTTGATTACCTGAATTTCTGCCAGACACATGCCTCTTTGTATATCACCAGCACCAGGGGAGAGTTCCACCCACCACTCCAGGCATGGGTTCTGTCTGAAGCATTTTTCCCTGGAAGCTTGTCTCTGTCACCCACATTCAGCTACCTCAAAGGATAGATGTCATACTGGCAACCCACAGGAGCTATTTGTCAGCTAAAAGCACACAGAAAACTGGTGGCTACATAAAAAGTCTTCTGTTTAGCATAGGCTGTGACAATGGCTGCTACTGCCTACACTTTCATTATGGAGATATTTTCCCTGTACTTGTTGCCCTAGAATAAAGCAGAGGTACATTTTCTGCAAAACACATTACTTAGTGGATTGCTACATTTTGTTGCCTTTTTTTGAGAAGCGATTCACTTTAAAAAGGTGTATTTCAGTATTAAATTGCCATTTAGTAGCATTTTGAGCCGTCGAAATGAAAAGAGTAGTTTGGCAAAACACTGGAAAAGTACAGAGACGCAGATTCTAGTCCCAGGTCTCCCATCTGTAATACCTTGAGAAAGTTACTTCTCCTCTTTGGGTTTCAGTTTCCATATATTCAGATTGCTTGGGAGAAAAGGAAGGCTTACTAGACAATTTATAAGGTCCTATCTAACTAATAGTAGAATTTATCTAGCATGGTCACAATGGGAACTCGAACATTGTATATGGCTTCACTCACCCAATCTCTATTATCAGAAGAAACAATTGAAAAAACATCATCTTTGGATGGATGGATCTTTCTCTTTATTTTTTTATGAGCCAACTACCAACTGCACTCATTAAGGGTTCTGTTCTCAATGGAAATTGATGGACACTAAGCTCTACTACTTAGCTATAGTGAGGAAGAATTTGGACAAAAGCCCAGGGAAGCTTCTTGCAATCTCTGTGGAACAACAATCTGGCTAGCATAAAAGCAGCATAATGGAGCAGGGAAGCAGCTCTGCTAATTTGTAAAAAATCAATATTGGTGTAAGGAAGCAAATGTATTAATTGACCCTTCCAGAAAACTCTTTCAAAAAAATCCTTTAAGTGCTAAAAAAAATGTAAATTTATTTGGGTTCTTTAACTGCTTGTGGTTCTTAGCAGTAAAGATTTATGAACAGACTAGGCAATGAAACAAAAAATTGCACATTAAGCTATTAAACTCTTCTCTCCTTTGGTATCCAAGAAAATAAGGTACTCCCAGAAAAAGAGCCCTCTTTGCCACCTTCTGATATAACCAGACTGAGGTCTCTATGATGTACTTAGAGAGTAGAGAAATACTTGCAAGAAATTAGGGAATAATTGACATAGTTGAAAATATAAGATGATGGGATGAGTTGTTACAGTTACAACCCAGAAGATACACACACACACACACACACACACACACACACACACACACACACACACACATGCACACACACATCATTGTAGGCAGTTCACTGAAGGTGTCAGCACAAAGCGATGTGTAACTTCAGCTGGGCCTTTACAACTGCTTTCTGTTCTATTTTATTCAAAATATTTTATCTGTCTTTAAGAATGTTAATTTAGAGTCAAGAAGATGTAAATTCACATCTGGACCCAGATATTTAGTACTTGTGTGGCCCTGGTTGAGTCACAAAGACTGTGCCTCAGTTTCCTTATCTATAAAATAGGCATAATAGTGCCCATATCCCAGAGTTGTGTGTTGGTAAGCAAAATGGCCTTTGTTTTGTTTCAGTAATTCAGTGTATTTCATTGAGCCTTACTAGGTGCTAAGCCCCAGGCCCAAACCCCTATTAGGTGTAAATCCTATGTGGGTGTGGATTGGCAACTAAGGTGGGACCCAAGATGGGGCTAACTCCAGGGAGGGCCTAGTTTACATGTCTGGGACAGCACAGGCTCTTAGACCATGTGGGTTTAAGTCTCCTCTTTGTGAGGATTTTCGGTCACATGGGTGAGTCGCATGTGTGACTCACCCCTGACGCTGAAAAAGATACAAAACCAGGGCTTGGCCTTCTCTTCCTTGGAGTTCATTCCTGAAGCAGTGGTGGCATGCGTGACTCTGGGCCAGCCCTTGTTCTGACCAACCAGGCTGAACCTAGATGTTGGTAACCATGAATCTGTATTGGCTCTGTCTGTTGATGTTTGTACTTTGTTTGTAATTTGCTCTGAAGTTTGGGGTGCTGGCTTTTTTCCCTGAACTGAGTGAATGATATTGGTGTGCTGAATTAAAGTAAGTTTGTCAACTCCTTCACCTTGCTTTCCTTAGTTAAGCAGATCAAAAGAACCTGTGCTTTCTGGGTGCTGGTTGTTGGTGGATCTTGCGCTCCCACAGAAGCTGCTAGCCAGATTGTGGAAACAGGTTGTTATGAAGCTAATATCAGACCTAATATTTTATAACATTTTTCAAATCTTCAAGCACTGTAAAAATGATAGTTATCATCTATTTAAATGTACTCTCTAAATTTGGAAATGGAGAACCTGAACCTTATACTAGACAGAAAAGATTGAGACCATCTGGAATGAGTGTGCTTACTTTTCTATTTCTCAAAACTTCTTGTTGTCATTTCCCAAATCTACCTCACAAAGACTAATTCCTTAACTTTTATCTGATTCTTTTCTACCACCTGACTCTCACGAACTTATTTCCCCTCTCGTGAGTTTTTAATCTTTCATTCCTCTTAGTATCATATGCTCCTAGCCCTAAAACTGAAAAGGATCCTAGCATTCATCTAGTCTTATCATCCTCATTTTACAGATGAAAAAATTGAGGCTCAGAGATAGTAAATGATTTTCCTAATCTTGCATTGGTAGCAACAAAGTTAGGATTTAGATCAGATCAATTAACCAATCAAGTCATAGTATAAGCCAGCTATCAACTGATAGTTGTTCAGGGATAAGCACTGAAGATAGAAGTACAGAGAATAAAACAATCCCTGCTCATAAAGAATTTACATTCTAATGCAGGAGACAACAGGTAAATATAAAAATGCACACAGCAAGACTTTCAGGTCTGTAGCCAACAACAAAGAGGGACTATACATTTTCTCCAGTTTCCTTTAACTCTGAAAAAAATAATTATTCACTAGAGGTAGAATAATTATGGCTATGCAAACAGACCAAGAAACCTAAGAAGGTTTTGAATTAACATGAATTAACAGTAGAGAAATTTAACCCCTAACATGCTCACTCATAAATCTCCCACCTTAATTTCTAAGCTCCAAGAGAGTATATCACCCATCCCACAAGCATGTGCACTGGACAAACTTAGCAGTTTTCCTGCTGGTGTCATGGTCTCTGCTAGTTCATCCTGCCTTTGCCCTTACTCTAGTATTTGTTGCAAAATACAATGGATCTCAACCTTGCCCAGCCACTGCCATAAGAGGGGAGATATATTGAAAATGTTGAGATGTTGACGTGTATCATAGGACTAAACCAATCAGCTAGATAACTAAAGTACTTGGTCTATGATATGATTGTATCAATAGATATAGAGACAACTTTTGACTCAATATAACATCCATCTTTTTTTAAAAAACTAAAAAATGTAAGACTGAATGGACCTATCCCTAATATATTAAGTGATATCTATCTAAAACCAAGAGTTAACATTATATGTACTGAGAATAAACTGTAGTCCTTTCCATTAAGGTAAGGGGTAAAGCAAAGATGTCCACTATCAGCACTACTATTTTTCAATAAGAGAGTAAGTATAAAGAAAGAGGAATTGGAATTAGAGCTTTTCTGAGATGATACGATGCTGTGCCCTAGAAGATCAACTAAAATTAACTAAGCAATAACTTTAGCAAAATTGCAAGATGTAAAATAAAATTCTATTAATCCCCAACATTTCAGTATATTACCAATAAAACATTGCAGGAATAGAAAAGAGAAATTTCATTTAAAATAACTACAGAATGTTTAAAATGCTTGAGAGTCTACCTACCAAGACACATATAGGAAATACATGAATAAAAATTCAAAATGTCTATTAGCTAAATTAATTTACTTATTTACTGCCATACCAATCAAGCAACCAAATGATTTTTTATTTCTATAGAACTAGAAAAAATAGCAAGATTAATCTGGAGTACTAAAAGACAAATATCTCAATGGAAATAATGTTTTAAAAGTGGGAAGGAAGGGGGTCTAGTAGAGCCACACTTCAAATTATATTACAAAACAATAGTCACCATTGAAATTATTTAGTACTTATTAAGAAGTAGAAAAGTCAATCAGTGGAAGACATTAGATACATAATGCATAGAAGTCAATAAATACAATGGTCTAGTGTTTGATAAATTCAAAGACTCCAGCTACTTTGACAAACACCAGGAAAATTGGAAAACAATATGATGAAAATTACATATAGACCAATACCTCTCTCACATGTACTAAGATAAGCCTCAAATGGGTACATGACTTAAAAGGGTAGCATAATAAATAAATAAATAAACAAGCAAACAAATAAATAAATAAATAAATGAATAAATGAATAGATAGACAAGATAGATAGATAGATAGATAGATAGATAGATAGATAGATAGATAGATAGATAGATAGATAGATAGATAGATAGATAGATAGATAAATGGAGCAAAGAAGCAATTACTTTTCAGTTTTGTGGATCGAAAACTTCAAGGCCAAACAAGAAATAAACAGAAAAACAGAAGATAAAATTGGACATTTTTATGACAAAATTTTAAAAGGTTTTACACAGAGCCAATGCAACAAGAATTAGAAGGGGAACAGATAACTTGGGAAAACCTTTCCAGCAGACTTTTCTGATAAAAGTCTCATTTCTAAGCTCCAAAATAATTGATTCAAATTAAAAGAATAAGAGTCATTTAATATGAATAGGCCATTTCCAAAGAAAGCAATGTAAGCATATACATGTAAATATATATAATATATATGAAAATATATAAGAAAGATATGAAAAAGTGCTTCAGATCACTAGTAACTGGAAAACTAAATTAAAGCAGCTCAGTTTCTATTCCACACTAGTCAGACTGACAAAGTTGACAGAAAAGGAAAATTTGAAATGTTGGAGGGGCTATGGAAAAATAGACACATTTGGCACACATTGGAATTATGCTCAACAGTTTATTAAACTAAATTTTGACTCAGTGATATCATTATTAGGCCCATATCTCAATGACATAAAACAAAAAGGGAAAAGACTCAAATGCTCAAATATACTTACAGCAGCTCTTGTTTTGTAGTGGCAAAGAACTGGAAACTAAGGGATGAGCATCAGTTATGGAGCAAACAAGTTATAATATAGGAATGTAATGCAATACTATTGTAGGAAATTATGAAAGGAGTAGTTACAGTGAAACTTATAAATACTTGTGTGACATAATGCAGAATGAAGAAAGTAGAACCAGGAGAAAAATATGTATAATGACTTTACAATTGTTATGAATCCTAGATGACTGGTGAAAAAGTATTTTACACACATCCTGCTAGTGTATGGTGGAATCAGTGTATAGAATTTTTGGACTTCGTTGATGCTGGAATTTGTTTGTTTTACTATATTTTTTCTTTTTAAATTTATTTTTAATATTTTTGGAGGTGGGAAAGGAGGGTAATTGGGGTTAAGTGACTTGCTCAAGGTCACACTGCTAGTAAGTATGTCAAGTGTCTGAGGCCAGATTTGAACTCAGGGGCTCCTGACTCCAGGGCCAGTGCTGTCCTCACTGTGCCACCTAGATGCTTCTATTTTTAACATTCTTTTTAAAAAATTTTGGAGTTTTGAGACCAGGAGTGAGGTGGAGCAGGCCTGAGGGCCATGAATCATTGAATTGTGGCAGTTACCAGAATTCTCAACCCACAAACAACAACAACCATGGAGCAGGTTAGTGGTAAAACTGCTGGATCAGGGTGAGAGCACCTGGGGGCAGCGGAGGTGGTGCTGTGGAGGCAACAGCAGCAGGAAGCTCCTGTGACTGCTTCCAGAGCTCCAGCTGTGGCTGCTTCCGGAGTCCTTGGCTCACAAGGTGGGAGGAATCAAGCAGCAGATCAAAGCAGCAATGCAAGGAGCACTTTTCTGGTGCAGAGTCAGGTTCTCTTGCTTTGATCTGTTTGGATATGGGTCATGGTCCTGGTTGGCCGTCTTTGGGGAGAAGCACTGCTGTGGCAGAGCTTGCAGTGATGGTGGAGTAGAAGTAGCTCTGAAAACAGCAGCACAGCCCCTAAAGCTTGGGATGAAATACTCTCCATTTTAAAAGCAGTCATACCGGGGGCAGAGCCAAGATGGAGGCTGGGAAGCAGTGACTGGCGTGAGCTCCCCACCAA
>JAQQSZ010018689.1:0-10524 GCA_028646595.1 Phalanger gymnotis | reverse complement strand
CAGAGTCCAGAGACCAATTGGTTCCCGAGTTGGCCCCTCTTAAGTCATTGATCTACGCCCACACAGGTTTCACACCTGATAGGGCTTTGGGCCTGGGGCTTAGCATTTAACAGATGAAAGTACTTTCACAGTAAACAAAAGCCAAACTCCTCAAGGGCACCCGTTAAACTAAGCCCATTTTGCCTTACTGGCACAAATGGCCAGCAAGTGGTGTTGGGGACTCATCCAGGCCAGACAAGGCAAAAGTCTGCCTATCAGAGCCCAGGGTCTAAAAGTCAGTCAATCAACATTAAGTGCCTACTATGTGCCAGGCTAAGAGCTGAGGGTACAAAGAAAGACAAAGGAAAGCTCACAGTCTAATGGAAAAATAAGACACAAACAACTACCCCATGCCGAGAAGTTGGAAACAACCAATAGAGAGAGTCTCTAGAATGAAGAGGAATGGAGAAAGAATTAGAGGTGGGATGTTGTTGTTGTTGTCTGTCCTTCAATTTGGAAGAGGACCATGACATCAGGAAGGTGATGCCATGATTCGCATATTAATTGGATTTAAGCAAGGGAAGGCTATGCATAGTCCCCAGCCTCATTTTCTCCTCCACAGCTGTCTGGGTCCAGTGGCCATATATAGATCAGGATGGCTGAAGATGGCCCCCCAGGTGGGATTTTATGTCAGACATGAAGGAAGTCAGGGCACTTCTTTCCTCTTCTCTTTCTGAGGATGGAGAGCATAGGGACATTTCTTCTGTAAAGAAAGAAAGGAAGGTGGGGCTAGACTAGTCCTTGTTGAACAGAAGACTAAGTCTAGACTGGAGGGTCTGAGACAGGCCCTTGTGAGGGAAGCAATCATACCCAAGGTCCAGCTTGGTCCACACTGGTCTGGTCTTCCCTGTTAGGCAGTGAGTTCATGAGGCAGGGGCCTGTCCGGCCAGAGGCTGAGCATACAGAAGACTTGAAAAAGATTCTCACTGACTGATCTTCTAGCTAACAAATGTAACAGTACTTTCACAAATGCAAAGCTCCATACTTCATCTGAGGATAATTACTACCTGCCAGAATGTTTAACTTTTCTACTGAGTTCTGTGCAGTTGGGGATTCTGAGTCTTCAGAGCTGCCCCGGTCTTCTGTCACTGACTCCCGGAGCTCTCAGAAAGCTCCCTGCCCATATTGGCTGTATGGAAGGAGCCTGGCACAACCTCACCACTGTGACAACCTTCACTTACACAAGAGTCAGCCCCCTACAAATCTCCAACCAGTGCTGCCTGCCTCAAGCCTTGGCCAGCACAAGGAGGGAGAGCTAATTAAGTGGGATGTTGGTGAAATGCTTTCTTGCTAAGAGAGAGGAAGCTCCAGCCAAGGAATCCTACATTACTATCACCACCACCCCCAAATAATGATAACACCTTTATTTTCAAAGGACTTTGAGCCTCAAACAACACCTGCCATTTCAGAAAATGATAATTATTGTGATCACCATCCATTGGAATAATAATAACCAGCAAATGGTCTGGAATGTCCCATTGCAGTTTGTGCCAAAGTATGGCAGATGCCGCTCCAGGGCAGGAGGCTGCCAGCTCATTACTTTCCAGGCACACAGAGCGGCATTCAGAGCCCACTGAGAATCCTCTGAGCCCAGGTGAAAAGGTCATCTGGAGTGGTGCCTAAGTGTGAGTAAGAAGAAGGTAGAGAGGAAGGGATCCAGGGAGTTCCAAAGAGAGCTGTGTGCCACCTGAGAGAAAGTTAGAGTTGGGAGGGGGCCAGAAGGGTCCGCTAGAACTTGGCAGTGATTTGTTGTGAATAAAAAATTGTCATGACCAAGACAAGACTTTTATTTCTTATTTTCCAAATGTGCACTGACATCAGGGAGTGGGAAGCTCACCACACACCGTGAGTAATTACTTCAATCGAGCGGTTTCCATAGCAACGGACAAGATTAAAAGGGCGAGCTGGGAAGCTCCCAATCTCTTCTTATTCAACATCTTACAGTACATGACAGCTACGCAGTCCAGCACAGAGGCAGAGACAATTCATTGTGGTACCAACCAGGAGGGCTGAGGGCAGGGATAGGCTCAGAGATGGCCCATGGGTAGCCCCAATATCAGCTCAGATTTTCACTTGCCAGCTTGTCTTCTTCCCTAGGGCATCCTCTGTATGGTGGTGAGGTCCTGAGTTCAGATTTGGTGGGGGGTGGAGGGAGAACAGTCCCTTGAGCTTTTGAGGCCAGCACCCAGCTTTCCAAACCCCACTGTGTTGGTAAGCAAAATGGGCTCCTTAGCACTTAGTGCCCTTGAAGAGTTTGGCTTTTGTTTGCTTTGAGTAATTCAATGTATTTCATTGAGCCTTACTAGGTCCTAAGCCCCAGGCCCAAACCCCTATTGGATGTGGAACCCATGTGGGTGTGGATTGGTGACTGGGGTGGGGCCCAAGCTGGGGCTGGCTAAGGGAAGGTGCTAACTCCAGAGCCATGCCCTATTAGGTGTTAACCTAACCTATGTGGATGTGAACCTCCCAGGGTCATAAGGGGAGGAGCTAACTCAAGAACCAATCATAGCAGCCTAAACTCTGGTCATTCAGATGACGTTTGATGAAGTCTGAAGCCCTATAAGAAGGGAAGACAGAGCCATTTGTGTAGGGGTCTCGAGAAGATGTTGATGAGGAGACTCCAGGCAGCTGTAGCTAAGGAGCCCTCCAGCTTGTAAACCCGGATACTGAGACTTTGTTGAACTCTGGTAACTATGTATTGGGCTTTGAATCAGACAAGGTGTGTCTGTTGATGTTTGTAATTGGTTTGTATTTTGCTCTGAAGTTCAGTGTGCTGGTCTTTTTCCCCTGAACTAAGTGAATTGTATTTGTGTGCTGAATTAAAGTAAGCTTGTCAACCCCTTCACCCTGCTTTCCTTAGTTAAGCAGATCAAAGGAACCTGTGCTGTCAGCAGCTTTCTGGGTGCTGGCTGTGGATGGATCTTACACCCCCACAGAAGCTGCTAGCCGGGTTGTTGAAACACCCACAAGGCTTGGATTCTAAGCAGCATCCCAAGCCCTCACGAGGAAAAGCCAAAGGAAAAATACTGTAAGAAATAACAAAAGATCTCCCTGCCCAGGTCAGTCAGTCTTTACCAAACCCAAGAATAAGAGTCAGTTCGCCTAGGGCTTCAGGTTCTGAGAATAATGCTCAGTCCACTGCAAGAGTGGTCACTACACAGATCAATTCTTATCATCCTCCACATGAGAACCCTTCAAAACCCAGAGGAAGCAAAGTGAGTTCCCCCTTGTCTTTTCCTGGCTCCTCCAATTGGTCTTTATATGGCCTAGCCTTCAGGCCTTGGGCAGCCCCTCTTGGCCTCCTCTTCTGGACATGCCCAAGATTGTCAGAGTTCTTCCAAAATGTGGTCCTCAGACCTATGACTCTTGCTCAGGGGTGCTCTGATGGGGTGGCTAGGCCAGGGTGCTCAGACAGCCTCCCTCAAGTTTGAGAGAGCATTTTAACTTCTTAAGATAGATCTCATGTACATGACATTCCTTAGGTGGGATCCTACATTTAGAGCTGTAAGTGGCCTCAAAGTTCTTCCCTATGCCAAGCCCCTCTTTTTTAAGGGGAAGAAACTGAAGCCCAGAGTAGTCAGGTGCCTTACCCTGGCTCAGCCAGGTTGTAATTAGCAGAGGTGGGATTTGAACTCAGGTACTCTACTTAGATTTGTTGTGTTGTTTTTCAGTTGTGTCCAACTCTTCATGACCCCACTTCAGTTTTTTTGGCAAAGATAGCGGAGCAGTTTGCCATTTCCTCCTCCAGCTCATCTTCCAGATGAAGAAACCGAGTCAAACAAGGATAAGTGAGTTGCCCAAGGTCACACTGCTGGTAAGTGTCTGGGGTCAAATTTGAACTCAAAGAGATGAGTCACCTGACTCCAGGCCCAGCACTCTGTGCACTACTGTGCCACCTCATGGCCCAATCATGTTAGTTAGATGATGCTAAATGTCCATGTGCTTTTGGATCCTTCATCAGACCCTAGAGTCCTGAGGCAGTGTTGGCTTGGATAAGCATGAGTTCTCCCAACATTCTCCACTCCTCTAGTCATTTAGTCAGTCAGTAAACTAACAAGCAAACATGGAGCACTTAACACATGCCAGAGTCCATGCTAAATTCTGAGGACACAAAGAAAGGGAAAAGGTGTCATTAAAGGGAGGGGTGGGGATGATACAGTCAGACCTTGGCAGATGAGAGGAAGAGCAGCTGGAGGGGAAGAGACTGAAGAGGCAGAGAGACCAATCAGGAGGCTATCGTGAAGGTCCAGGTGGTAAAGCTGAACTAGGGCTGTAGCTGTGTGGATAGATAAAAGGAGCCAGGTTGCCGATCTACTGAAGGTAGACGTTGCAAGATCCAGCATGGAACTGCATAAGTGGGGTGACAGAAACTGAGAAAGTGAACCTGCAGCTGGGATCCTTGGTAAATGAAAGGGTCTGGTAATGAAGAGGGTAGGGTTAGGGGCAAAAGATGCCAAGTTCTCTTGGGGGAATGTTGAGTCTGAGATGCCTCTGGAACCTCCAGCTAGGAATGTCCAATTGGCAGTTGGTGATGTGGGACTGTAAGCTTGGGAAGACTAGAGGTAGCTGTGTGCATCTGGGCCCTGTCTTCATACAGATGGTAATTGAACCCATGTGAGCTGATGAAATTACCAATGGAACTCGTGTAGAATGAAGCAAGAAGCAGGAAGGGGAACAAAGGAAGGGAGTAAATGTGTATTAAGTACCTACTGTGTGCCATGCACTGCACAGCGTTTAGCGGCACTTTCACAAATGTCACTTTGATTCTCCAGGACAAAAGAGACCAGGACAGAGCCTTGGTGACACTGGTGAGCCCACCACAATTGCAGAACAAAGATACTGAGGGGTGAGAGGTCTTCCAGATGAGAGGAGACCCAGGAGAGGGCAACACCATGAAAGCCCAGGGAAGAGAGTCTTCAGGAGACATATGTTCAACAGTGTCAGAGGCTGCAGAGAGATCAAGAATCATGAGGATTGAGAAAGGTTTGCCAAGATCATTGGTAACTTTGTAGAAGGTAGTTTCAGTTGAATGATGGAGTCAGGAGTCAGATTGCAAAGGGTTTAGAAGAGAGTGAGAGGACAATAAGTGGAGGTGTGGGTGCCTTTCACATGAGTTTGGCTAGAAAAGAGAAGAGACATAGGACAATAGCTGGTGGGGATGGACAGCTCAAATGAAGATTCTTTTAAGAATGGAGGAGACATAGGCACATTTGTATGCAGCTGGGAAGGAGCCATTAGGTAGTGAGAGATGAGAAATAAACATGAGGTTAGATGAAAATCTTCTGGAAGATTTAGGAGGGCATAGGAATAAACGGGTGAGCACATACCTTTCGGGTTTGCCTCAGTAAGGAGAAAGGCCACCTTATCATGTGAGACAGGGGACCTTGAAGAGGAGAAAATTGGAGAACCAGTCTGAGTGATATCAGATGGGGAGGAGGGGGTAAGGGCTTGTTCTTGGTGAATTGTCTCGATTTGTGGGGACATGAGTTGAGGCCTTATGGCTGAGAGGAAGAAGGAGCCATGGGAAGTTGGAGGAAGGATGAGAAGATTTGGAAGTCTCTATGGAGAGTGGCATAGGGAACAGATGAGGAAGGAAAAGAATGTTTCCTTTGCTGCAGTGAGGGCCCAGTCAAGATACCAGATTCAGAGTGCAGCAGACCCAGGCAATGAAGCTGTTGTGATGTTCTCAGAAAATGAGTGAATAGGATCAAAAGAGGTGGGACCTATCAGCCTGGCCCAAGGACTTCTCAGATGTCTCCTCCCACTCTTCTCCATCACCCTTATGTCTGATGAAGAGGTATCTCTTCTGCCTGTATCAGCTCCTGACACAGATGGATGTCTGTGCTTGGGTTCTCTCCTCTCTATTGGAGGGGGTTTGCTAACACTGAGGTAGGTGTCATGAAAGGCATGATGTAGGAGGGGTATTGCACAGAGTGTTGAAAGAAACTAAGGATTCTGTAAGGTTGAGGTGAAGAGAGAGCCAGGCCAGGCATGAGGGAGAAGCATTGGAAAGGTACTGGTAACAAACAGGATCAGGGCATCCCTGGGAGAAAGGGTGCTGCCCACTGACACTCAGCCCTTCAGCCTGAGGAAGACGGGGGTGAGGGGTCCCTCTAGTGACCGGAGTCTCACTCTCTCTGAGCTCAGGCCATCCCTTGCAGGACTGGGTAGTCTGCACCCTTGCTCTGTGGCGCCCTGGTCCACTGGGATCGAGACTCCCACCCCTCATCCCTGTCTTCTCTGACATTCAGACCTCAAGAAATGTGTTCATGAATCTGGAATCTTCTCTGCTTAAGCTTTTCTCAAGCTCAGATTCTCAGTTTACTGGTCTGAGCTTTTAAGAGACATTGGGATGGAGCAGGAATAGTCAGGAGGCCTGCTATGGAACCTGCTCTCATCTTCCCTCCTTCCAATGTCAGACCTTGAATAAGATACTGAAATGCCTGGAACTTCATTGAGGCCATCATGGCGCCTTCAGTGCTGGGCCTGGAGCCAGGAAGACCTGAATTCGGATTTGGCTTCAGATACTTCCTGGCTGTGTAACCCTGGGCAAGGCATCTGTACCTCTGCCTGCCTCAGTCTCCTCATCTGTAAAATGGGGATAATAGTAGCACCTCCCTCCCAGGATTGTTGTGAGAATTAAATGAGATCATATTTGTAAAGTGCTTAGCACAGTGCCTGACACATAGTAGGTACTACATAAATGTTAGGTGGTGGCAGTAGTAGTAGTGTCTGTAAAATGGTGATGATAACCCCATCACTGCCTATGCCAGAGAATGTTATGTGGAAAGAGCTTTGGTGAATCCCAAACACCACAGCAATGGCTGTTAATGGGAAGCCAGTGTCCAGAACTGGTCTCACTGGGCGATATGTAGCCTCAAAAAGGAGTCTGTTGCCGGAGACTGGCACCCTTCATGGACTACAAGCAGATTCCCTGTTTTGCTTCTATCAGACTCAGGCTTCCCTTCTGGACCATTGAGAAGGTTCCTGCTCTCTGTCTTGGGGACCTTTTCTGGGTGTAAGGTGATGATGGTTCCCTGGCTTGGTTCTCTGCTGGTAGAGAATGCCCTGGCTAGCGGCACAAGCCACAATGACAGAATGATTATCTGCCTCACAGTTTCCACTGAGCCAGGGTTTCTGGAATCAAGTGGGATCCATGGGACACAAGTTGATTGTCACAGAACACAAGCAGGCATTAACATCATTTAATATTTCCAAAGATTTATGATTTAACTGTTTTTTTCCCATAATGCCTAATAGCCTGTCCTTGTGTCTACAGGAAAAAAAATCCATTTAGGTTAGAGTGAAGGTTGAGGGGAGGGGTAGTGTTTTTATTGCCGTTAATTAAAAAAGCACAAAACTTAATGAGCTTTCCTTGGTTTCAATTAATAAAATCTATAGCCAAGGTCAAATGAGCTTACACTTCACCCTTGGCTTCCTCTTGACTCCTGGCTCCATGGTGACCAGGCTTGACAAAGATTTTGGGGCATTCAGACCATCACAGCTGGCTGTAGACTACCTGATCTCAGAGGTGAAAGGGGCCTCAGGGTCCATCAAGGCCAGATCATACCCAAGCAGGTAGCCCTTCCATGACATCCCCATCTCAAGGTCATTGATCTATTGGCATTCCATTCTGGAATCTGGAGATTTGGGTTTGAATCCACCCTCTGGTATTTACACATGACCTATGCCAAGTCACATTATCTTTGTCTTCTGGAAAGTAAAGGTATGGATAGAGTTGTGTCTACGTCTTACGATCCTCTAAAATGTGTGTCCTGGACACCCCAGATGCCCCATGGTCCATCTGGGGAAACCTTCCTTCCTTAAATGCCTAAATGAAACTTACAGGGTCACAAAAGATCTCTCTGATACTAAAGCCAGCTATCAAAATAGGAAAAGAAAGAGTCTATGGAGCCCCGGCAAGAACCCCTTGTGTGCTCTAGAACCTCATAAGGCAGGCGCTCTTTCCCACATTGTACTGCTCTCTTCACCACGAAGCAACTTTCCTGCCATTTCTGTCCATGGTCCTAGTTCTGTTCTCCAGGCTCAAATACAACAAATCCATTGTTTTTAAATCACTCCTAAAGAACTTTAATCGTTACTTTCCCCATGTCACAGCTGAGGAAAGGCAGAACAGAAGAAGACTTGGCCAAGATTACACAGCTAGGAAGTGTCTGTGGTCACATTTGAACTCGGTTCCTCCCGATTCCAGGCCCAGCTATCTCTACTGCCCCGCCCCTAGCAGATGGGAAGGGGGAGCTCGAAAAGGCTAAGTCACAGCCCAAGAAGAAAGACTTGAGCTCAATGCCCTGATGATACTCTTCATCTACTGCGAGACCTAGGTTGGCTCATCTCTGTTTGGCAAGGAAGGAGATCCAGGTGGGCAGGCAGAGGCAGCCTGGGAGCTTTGGAGACTGCCAGAGGAAAGGCATTGACCCTGAGGTCTTTCTTGTCCTTGGCCCCATTTTCTGGCTCGGCAGCTCATCTGAACAGTCAGGATGGAGCACCCGAGACAACACGTGGGCTCTCATCTTCCTCCTTTTCTTGGATGTGGTGCTTCCTCTGACCTTTACCAGAACCAGCTGGTGGGGTGGCTGCCCACTCAGTTCCTTCAGGAATAACTTCCCCAGGGAGCACCATGGAGCACCAGCCTGTCTGACTCTTAAAATGCAGCCTATCTCCCTAGAGCAACAACACAGCAAAAAATCAAGAGCCCCATTAAATGTATCCAAGTCCTCAGGGGATCTTCTCCATGGGACTGTTATCACCAACAATTCAGACCGATGTCCATCCACTCCTATCTGCCAATCTCATACATCCTCTTCATGCCCTCCCATAAGCTTACCACAGATGATCCACCCAACATGTCAAGGGCCATCCTTCTGTTCTCTGTGCTCTATGACATGTCGCTGAGCATAGTCATCCATTCATCAGAAATCCTTCCCTTGCACCAAATGAGTGACCAGGCTGTGTTCTTTTTCTCTTATGTATTCCTTTGACAACAAAGTGTGTGTGTTTGTGTGTGTGTGTGTGTGTGTGTGTGTGTGTGTGTACATGCTAGACTCAGGATGAGTAGAAAGTAGCTCACGGATGAAAGGCATAGCATTGAGAGGGATTGAGCAGCTTTCTATAGAGGGTGAGATTTTAGGTAGGCTTGAAGGAAACCCAGGAAGCCAAGGGGCTGAAATGAGAATGGAGTGCTATATAGGAATGGGGGACAGCCAGCAAAAATGTCTAGAGTCCAGAGGGTGTCAGGGAGAGCCAGGGCACTAATGTCATGAGATCAGAGAGTGAATGGGGAGGAATGAGGTGTAAAGACTGGAAAGGTAGGAGGAGGCTGATCATGAAGGGCTTTGAATACCAGACAGAGGATTTTGTATTTGATCTTAGAGACAATGGGGGCCCCTGGAGTTGGAGACAGGAGTGGGGAGAGGCTGAAGGCAGGCAGACCCCCAACCCTGAGGGGATGAGGGTCTGCAGCAGAGTGGGGGGAATGTGTGAGGAAAAAAGGAGAGATGCTTCAAAGGTGAAGTTGACAAGCCCCAGCAATAAACTGGATGTGGGGGGTGGGAGATAGTGAGGAGCCAAGGGTGACACCTAGGCTTCAAGCCTGGGGGACTAGGAGGACAACATTGCCCTCTACAATAATAGGGAAGGGGGTGGAGTTAGGTAGAGTTCTGTTTTAGATATATGAAACTTAAGATGTCTACTGGACATCCAGTCTGAGATATCTGAAGGGCAATTGGAGATGTGGGATTGAAGGGCATCAGAGAGACTGAGTCAGGACAGGGAAATCTGAAAACCATCAGCAGAGAGATGGCCATTAAATCCATGACAAGGTCACCCAGCGAAGTTACCTAGAGGGAGAAGACAAGGGGGCCCAGGACTCTGAGGGATACCTATGGTTAGAGGGTGTGGTCTGGAGGAAGATCCAGCAAAGAAGACAGAGGAAGAGCAGTCAGAGAGAGAGGAGGAGAACTTGGGGAGGTGTCCCAAAAGCCCAGAGAGAAGAGAGTGCTGGCAAAGTGAGTGACACAGTGGCAAAGGCTGCAGACAGGCTGAGAATAATGAGCACTGAGAAGAGGCTGTTGGACTTTGTGATCAAGAGATCTTCAGTGGAATAATAGCTGGATTTTAAGGGTTGAGGAGAGAGTGTGAGCAGAGGTATCAGGAGGTACCTGGTATGGATGCCTACTCAAGGATATAGGATGATAGTTAGTGAAATGCCCCCTTGCACAGGGGCGAGCAGCCCCAGCGGCGTTCCACTTACTGGAGCACTGTAACCCCGGAGTAAACCCAATTCACTGAGCAACACTGATCAAACACCTAGCATAAATCATTAGATCTGTTTGATCCCCGATGCGCTTCGTTTAACTGCAGTCTCCTGCTTTTGTAATGGCTTGCTTGCACCTGCTCTAGGCTCAGGTATAAAGGGCTTCAAATCTTTGTGCTCAGGGCTGCTCTCTAGATTTTCAGTCTACGGGA
>JAQQSZ010018688.1:0-10524 GCA_028646595.1 Phalanger gymnotis | reverse complement strand
GTGGCACAGTGGATTAAGCATTGGGCTTGGAATCAGGAAGACTCATTTTCTTGAGTTCAAATCTGGCCTCAGATACTTCTTAGCTGTGTGACCTTGGGCAAGTCACTTAACCTTTTGTTTGCCTCAGTTTCCTCATCTGTAAAGTGAGTTGGAGAAGGAAATGGAAAAGCACTCCAATATCTTTGCCAAAAAAACTTTGCCAAAAAAAACTCAAAACTTATGCCAAAAAATGGAGTCGCAAAGAGTATGACATCACTGAAACGACTCAACAACAAATGTGGGAGTTTTGTTTGACTATACATATTTGTTACTAGTATTGGGTTTTTCCTTCTTTTTTTCCAGTAGGGATGGAAGGTGATAGGAAGAGAAAGTAAATGTTTGTTAATTTAAAAAAAAAAATTATTTAAAGAATTAGAGCAGTCCCAAAGTGGAAAGGGCTGCCCTGAGAAGTGGTAGGTTCTCTTTTGCTGGAGGTCTTTAAGCAGAGACTGGATGACCAGTTGTTAGGAGGTTGTAAAAAGGATTCTTAAAGCAAAAATAGGTCAAATGAGATGTTCTCTGAGGTCCCTTTCACCCTAAGATTGTATAGCATGGGGAAGATGCACAGATAACTAGAATACAAATTAGGTAATATATGCAAGGAACAGGACAGCTAGGGGGTAAGGTTGATAGAGTGCTAGGCCTGGAGTCAGGAAGACTCATCTTCCTGAGTTCAAATACACTCATTAGCTGTATAATGTAGAGTAAATCCCTTAACATTGTTTGACTCAGTTTCCTCATCTGTAAAATGAGCTGGAGAAAGAAATGGCAAACCACTCCAGTATCTTTGCCAAGAAAACCCCAAATGGAGTCATAAAAAGTCAGACACAAGTTAAATGACTGAACAATAAAAAAAGTAAGGGATAGGTCCATATAAAGTGCCATGAGAAATTTGAAGGTGAGATCACATTCAGTTGGGGTGTTCAGAGAAGGCTTTATGGAGAGGATAGTATAACTGTATACTGTAGTATAACTGTATTAGGTGAGTTAAACTTAAGAGGAGAATTTTAAAAGGTAGAAATGGAATGGGGTAGGTAGCCTACCCTAGGTATGGGAGGAGTGTCATCGTAGGATGGAGATAAGAGATAAGTAATCCATTTAGCTGGAATGGAGAGGGCAGGAAAGAATATTATGAAATGACGGAGAAGGACACATTGGAGCTAGACTATGGAGGGCCTTGAATGCCAGGTGAAAGAGTTTCTATGTTATTCAGTGCTCACTGGGGAGCTACTCAGAATTTTGAGCAGGGCTGTTACATGATCAAAGTGGGGCACTATGAAGATAAGGTGAGCAGCAATGTGTATAATGGATTTGGAGAGAAAGAGAAAAAAAAGTGTTGTTCATGAGAACAAACCCCAAAATTTGAAATAATTTTGGATAGAAATGTATTAGGTCGTTTGGTAGAGTTCAAACAATATCAATAAATGATAAATAATAATCCACAGGAGGCAGAGAGGTTAGTCAGCTGGTTATTATAGTAGCCCAAAGGAGAGATGATAAGAACCTGCTCTGATCTGGAGTAGTGGCATGGAAGGGAAGAGGAAGGACGAATCTGAGAGATCTTTGTGCTCTGGCATCAGCAGTTCTCCAAGCCTGGAGTGTTCTTCCTCCTTATCTTCAACCCTGGAATCCCTAGCCTTGCTCAAGACCCATTTCAGATGCCACCTACTGCAGGCAGCTTTTCCTGCTCTCTCTCTCCAGAGCGCCCTTTCTAAAGGTTACCTTCCATCTAATCTGTGGATATCTTGTATAGACTTTAATACGTACACGTTGTCTCCCAATCAATCAGGCAATCGATCAGTAAACATGTATTAAGCACTAACTATGTGCCAGCCACTGCTGGGAAGTAGCTTAATGGTTCAGCCTCAGATTCCTCATTTTACAAATGAGGGTAATGATAGCACCTCCTGGAGCAGTGGTGAAGCTCACGTGAAATAACATAAGCAGAGCTCTTTGCAAATCTTCAAGGGCTATACGTGTGCTATCTATTATTATACAAACAAAGTGGGGGCAGAGAAGGTCCCTGATCTCTAGGAGCTTTCTTTCCTATGGGGGAGCCCATTCGAATATAAGCTCCTTCTGTAATAATAGGTTGCTTTCATATAGCACTAGAAGGTTTGCAAAGACCTTTACCTAAATTTTTCCTTTGAGCACTCCAACTTGCTACAGATGGTCATTTGAATGTATGCACCTTGAGGGTAAGGGTCTATTTTTACTTTTGTCATTATGTCCCCACTGCTCTGTATGATGTTTGGCGCAATGTAAGACCTTAACAAAAGCTTATCAACTAACCCAGGATAAATCAGTACCCCACCTCCATCTTCTTTCATATCTTTTAAAAACTTTTTAAAGCCTGTTCTTTATTTTTAAAAGCATTTTACAAATATTTCTCTCTCTCACCGCCTCCCCCAAATGAACAATGAAAAAAAACCCACCCTTTTAACAAATATCACAATGTGACAAGCTTCTTTTAAAATAATATTTTATTTTTTCCCAATTAAATGTAAACATAATTTTTAACATTCATTTTTTAAAATTCTGAATTCCAAATTCTCTTCTTCTCTCCTCCCTCCCTGGGCCAGTGAGTAGTTTAAAATGTTGTACACATGCAATAATGCAAAACATATTTCCATATTAGTCATGTTGTAAAAGAAGACACAAACAAAAAAGTTAAAAAAAATAAAGTGAAAAATAGTACACTTCAATCTGCATTCAGACTCTATCAGTTTCTTCTCTGGATGTGGATACCATTTTTTCGTCATGAGTCCTTTGGAATTTTTTGGATCATTGTATTATTGAGAAAAGCTAAGTCATTCGCAGTTGAACATCATACATTGTTGATGTTTATACAATGTTCTCCTGGTTCTGCCTGCTTCACTTTGCATCAGTTCATGTAAGTCTTTCCAAGTTCTGAAATCACCCTACTCATCATTTCTTATAGCAAGTATTCCATTACAATCATGTACCACAACTTGTTCAGTCATTCCCCAACTAATAGGTATCGTCATAATTTCCAGTTCTTTGCCCCCACAAAAAACAGTCTAGCAAACCTAATTCTCGCAGTTGGCCATGTCCAAAACTATATGTCTCTCTCTGCATTTTAAGTCCGTCACTTCTTTGGCAGTAATTGGGTGGTATGTTTCATCCTGAAGCTTTATCTTTTAGTCTTGCTTTTCTTTACAATACTATTATTATATAAATTATTCTCCCAGTTCAGATTACTTCTCTCTGCATCTCTCTGCACTACTTCTCTCTGAAGTCATCTTAGTCTCCTTTGAAACTGTCCATTTTATCATTTCTTGTGCACAACAATATTCCATTTCATTTATATACCATAATTTGTTTGACCATTCCCAATAGGTAAATACTGCCTTAGTTTCCAGGTTTTTATCTACTATGAAAAGAGCTCCTACAAATATGTTTGTGCATATGGGTCCTTTCCTTCTTCGATCTCATTTGGGTACAGGTCTAGCAGTGGTATAGCTAGGTCGAAGAATTTGTATGCACAATTTAGTAACTTCTGGAGCAAAGTTCCCAATTGCTTTCCAGAATGGATAGACTAATAATTCACCGCTCTTTTAACACAGCTAAGTATGCCTGTTTTCACACAGCACCCCCAACATTTGTCATGGTCCTCTTTTGTCATCTTTGCCAATTTCATGTATAGAAGGCAGAACCTGAGTTGCTTTAATTTGCATTTTCCTATTTATTTGATCAATAGGATCATTATGATTTTAAAAAGGAGATAATATTTGTAAAGTATTTTTAACACAGTGCCTAGCACATAGTAGGTTTATTAATAAAAGCTTCCCCATTCTCATCCTCCTTCCCCATTAGTGATTTGGAATATTATTTCATATGATTTCTTCTTTTGAAAATCGCCTGTTCATAACCTTTGGGCATTTAGCTATTTGGGAATGGTCCTTCATCTTATAAATTTGAATCATTTCAGTTTCTTATATATCTTAGATCTAAGACCTTTATCAGAGAAACTTACAGTAAAGATTTTCCCTCCAGATATCTGTTTCCCTTCTCATTTTAACTGCATTAAACTTGTTGGTGCAAAAACTTTCCGATTGCATGTATTTATAATTGTTCATTTTGTCTTCTATGATTCTTTATTTCGTGTTTAGCATGAGCTATTCCCCTATCCATAGATCTGAAAGGTAGCATTTCCCCTCTACTTCACTTAAATCACCATCTTTTATGCCTAAGTCATGGATCCATTTAGAGTTCATCTTGGTATATGGTGTGAGATGTCCGTCTATAACTAATTTTTTTTCCCAAACTGCTTTTCAGTTTTCTCAGCAGTTTTTGTCTAATAGTGAGCCCATACTCCAGTAACTGAGGTCTTTAGGGACATGGAACTCTATGTTTGTTTGCTTCTGGACATAATCTGTTGACCTGAACGACCTTTCTATTTTTTAACCAGTACCAAATCGTTTTGATGATTACTGCTCTACAGTAGACTTCGAGATCTGGTATAGGTAATACAGGCAATATTCTTGCTTATTTCATTATTTTCCTTGAGATTTTTTTTTTTACTTTTAGCTCTTCCTTATGAATTTCATTATGATTTTTTTCTAACTCTATTAAATATTACCATTTCTTCCTTACTTGTCGTTAATCCCCTCTCCACCTCCAACATTCATTGAGCCTGCTCTTCTACCTGACCAAGGTCTCTAGTTATTCAGACCCCTCTCCCTCCCCAAGACCATCAACCTGTCATGGTGATGCTAGATTTCTTGTTCCACCTGGCCTCTATAGTTAATCACTTTCCTGTGTCTCTGTCTCTTCCGTGATCACCCACCACCCTAGATGTCTCACTTTGCTGACTGTAACAATCCTCCCTCTCCGGGGGGAGATTGTCAGATTTGGGGAACTAGCTCAGAGATCTTATCTTCTGGTGTAGTGGACAGAGTGCTGCACGTGGAATCGGGAAAATGCGGGTTCAAAATCTGCCTTAGATACTAGGACAATGATGACCTCTAGGGTCACTTCTAGTTCTACATTCTACACTGCCTCTGTTTCCTTACCTTTTTCCTCCTTAACTCCTGACAATACAGTTGTTTGCTCATTACCTTTCTGACCCAATTTTCTCCAAGATCTCCAAAGACCAGATCCTGGCACCAGATATGACCACCCTGCAACAGTGAACACAACCGGCTCCCTTCATCCCCTGCTGGGAGAGAGACAAGCCAAGAAACTTATCTCCAGACAGCTCAGCCTTACAAAAGGGAGCTGGGGTATGAGTTAGGGAAACATTGAAAGGCAGACTTTAAAAGACAATGACCCACGGGAAGCCTGGAATCTATTTAAACAGCTCTAGTTGAAAGCCTAGGCTAAATGTGTAAATGTCTGCCCAGGAGCAAAAATACCAGGTGTGTGGAAAAAAACCCAGCCTGCTGACAAGCAATGACCCAGAAGCTACTGCCTGGAAGGAACATCCCTCCTAAAGTGGAAACAGGCCCAAGCCAGAACAGAAAGGCATAGGTGTTGGCAGATCAGCTGCCAAATAAAATGTGAGGAACCATTCGAAAGGTCACTAAGAAGAAATTTTTAAATATGAAGGCAAGAAGTCAGAGAGAGAATCAATGGCCCCAGAGATGACTAGGTAGTTCAGTGGATAGAGCAATGGAATTGGAGTGAGGAAGACCTGAATTCAATTCTTGCCTCAGACATTCACTAGCGGTGTGACCCTGGACAAGTCACTTAACCTCAACCTTAGTTTCCTCATCTGTAAGATGGGGATAATGATAGTAGCTACCCCTAGAGGTGTTGTGAGGATCAAATGAAATAGCATTTGTAAAACACTTCATAAAACTCAAAGCACTATATAAATGTTATTTTTATTATTAATGAGGAGACATACAGAACGATGAACTAATTTATTTCCTCAGTCGTTTCTATTGACTGTGAAGTGATTCAGGATCAAATTATGCTCATTGCTCAGAATATTCTTGAAAGCTCTATAAGAGAGGCATAGATTTCATCACTAGGATTACATGGCATCTGATTGAAAGCCCTGAAGGAATTCAGTGCTGAAACTGGGAAAGTGTTGGCCAAAACAGGTGCCAATCAGAGCTGTTTCAGAGGAAAGACTTCATCTAACCTACAGCCTAGAGGCATCAACCATGGTTGGTGGAAGCCAGAGCTGATGTTTCTGTGTCTGGTTCTTGGAGTATAGGAGGGCAGGCAGCCAAGCCTGATCTAAGGGGCAGCCCCTGCAGAGGTGAGGGGGGCAAGTGGTCCCTCATAGTTCCTAGCACCTGACTGTGGCTGACTCTGCCTCCTCTGGGTCTCTATGTCCTCTGCCCAGCAGGGAAAACAGCACTTTAGGGGGGAAGTAAGCCAGTCTAGTGGCATCCTGAGAAGACCAAAGGTGGCACATGCTGGTTGAGTCAAACCACCTCTATCACCCTGCACCCTACCTCCTTCAGCCATCATGAACAGCAGCAGCCCCCATGGAGATGTGATCTGACCACTGCCCACCTCAGTAGCCAAAGCTACTGAAGACCTCTTGCCTCCACTGGCTTTGTTGCTGTACCCTAAGAACCATGGGACCTTTCTGCCGGACTTGCAGCTGAAGCTTCCTCCATGTTTGCGATTTCCCCTTATTAGATTTGGGCACCTTGAGCACAGGAACTGTCTTGATCATCGATTTATATCTCCAGCTTGACACAGTGCTTTAAAAATATTAAGTACTTAATTAATGTTCATTGAGTCACGCATGAATTCATTCATTAACAAGGACCACCTTTCTCTCAAGGCACTGCACACTCCCCTTCCAGGAGGGTCACAGCTGGTAGTCAATATTATTCCTAAACCTCGATGGGAGGTGGTATTTATTGAGAAGGATTCTTGGCTACCTACAACAGAACCCTATTCAACAGCTTTGCTTGACATGGAGCATTCAACGGTTTGCCCAGGGCATTGTTGCCAACAGGGAGTTCCAGGAGTGCTGCAGGTCCTTTCTAGAGGAGAGTGAGCCAGGCCAGGCCAGAGTTGTGTTGGTAGCTAGCCCCAGTTGGCCCAGTACAATAGCACCACGTTGTCTCCTATGCCTTCCTCCAGAGTGCCGCAAAACAAATGTGAACAAATGGGTCCCCACACTCCTGGGAGCTGGCAGGGTTAAAGATGGGTAACTCCTGGGTTAAAGATGCTGGCATCTGCTCATAGTTCCCACCGCAAAGTTACCCCTACAAGTCCAGTTGCCTTGCCTCCCTCTGTCTTTCATTTACCTGTGTGCTCCATGGACCACCAATGTCTGATATTCTGAGCTAGTGCTGCTATCTTGTGGACATGGGTGGAACTACACCTGTGCTGTCGCGGGAAGGCAGTAAGGACTGGCACCTGTTCCAAGTTCAAGAGCCCTGACAACACCTGTGCCCTGGAAGTTCTGTTAGTGAAGCCAACAGAGGATCTGATAAACTCCATATACTCTCAGCACAGACTAAGGAACCTGCTGTTGCTGCCCTAAGGTCATAGCTGGGATAGCCTCTGTGTATTCGTGTGGGTCTGGGTACCAATGCCAGGGAAGGAAAAAATTACTTTTTTTTTAAATTCTTTCCTTTCTTTTTTAAAAAATACATTTATTTTTTATTTTTAGTTTACAACATTCAGTTTTGCAAGTTTTTGGGTTCCAAATTTTCTCTCCCTCCCTCTCTTACCCCTTCCCCTCCAAGATGGCATGTAATCCAATATAGGTTCTACATTTACCTTCACATTGAACTTATTTACATAATAGTCCAGTTGTAAAGAAGAATTATAACCAATGGAATGAATCATGAGAAAGAAGAAACAGAACCGAAAAAGAAGGGAAAAAAAGAGAGCAAATAGTTTGCTTCAATGTGCATTCAGACTCCATAATCCTTTCTCTGGATGTGCACAGCTTTTTCCATCATGAGTCTTTTGGAGAGGTCTTTGAATCTTTCATTGATGAGAGGGGTCAAGTCTATCAAAGTTAGTCCTTACAGATATCATGTGGCTGTAATCGTGTATAATGATCTTGTGGTTTTGCTTCCCTCATTCAGCATCAGTTCATATAGGTCTTTCTAGGTTGTAATGAAGCCCCGCTGTTCCTCATTTCTTATTGCACAATAGTATTCCATTACATTCATATGCCACAATTTGTTTAGCCATTCCCCAGTTGATGGGTATCCTCTTGATTTCCAATTCAGAAAGAATTACTTTTTTAAAAATATTCAATGATGATTTCTTTAAAAAGTTATATCATTGTCCTTTCCCAATGACTCTTTTCCTCCTTCCCCTCCCTCCCCAAGCCTCCCTTGTAACAAAGAAATACAGTTAAAACAAATGAACACATTGTCCATTTCTAATAATGCCTGATTCCACACCTATGGTCTAGCACTTCTCTCAGAGGGGTAGAAAGCCTATTTCACCACCAATCCCCTGAAGTCACAACTGATGGGAATTCTGAAGTCTTTCAAAGAGGTCTTCTGAAAGGAAGAATTTCTAACCTGCCTACTGTGGCCTGATTCCCCACCCCCAGACTTACAGTTCATACACATGATCAGGGTTTGGTCTTCTCCTCTTGATCTACTGACCATCTGAAGGGCTGACAAATTTGTCTTTACAGCCAATCCAGCTCCCTTTCTTGACTTTGCCTAAGCTGGACCTGGAAATGAGGATGTGGATGCTGGAGAGGTGAGGCACCCAAGGATTAGCAAATATTCACTCACAGTGTCAATGATCTCAGCCAATTCCCATTGTAGGCCCTGCCAGAACCTTAGGTTCCTAATGTATCCTGGCTAGTTACTTAGATTTTCTGAGCTCCAAACCAGCTATATCCAACTTCCTGGGCCAAGTCTAGCCTCACCCAACCATTTATTTTTAAGTAAAGTTTTATCGATATCTTTTGTTTTTGTATAATCTAGATTTCCCCTTTAATCTCTCCCCCTCTTCTCACTTGAGAAGCCATCCCTTACAACAAATAATTTTATTTAAAAAAGAGGAAGAATTTTAAGAAGTCATCAAAGCAGATCTGTACATAAAAAGAAGCCCAAAACCTGACATCGTGTGCAATATTCCACCCTTGTGGACACCCGCCCTCTCTCACATTTCTTCCTTGGGGCCAAGCTCATTCTTTGGAAGTTCTTACCATTCACTTTTGATTATTTGGTGGGTGTTGTTCATCTTGTTTGTACTATTGTAGTCACCGTGCATATTCCCTTCCAGGCTCTGCTTAGCTTCTTTTGCTCACCTAAGTCTTCTTCTGCCTCTCTGTATTGATCGTATTCATCATTTCTCTTAGCCCAGGAATAGCCCATCATCAAATGTCCATTTTAGTTTCTATGTCCTCAGAGTCTGTGCCCTGAGGATCACCCTTCCACTCTACTTCTAATGAAATCCAATTCAAATGTGCTCACATGTTCCCCAAAGGCTTCTTTGAACCCTCTGTGAATAGTGACCTCTCCCCTCACACCTCACAAAATATTTTGTTTTGTTATTCTCTGATACACTAATACAATCTTGTGTTTTCAGAGTTTGGTCATAGCCTCCTACTAGACTGCAAGCTCCATGGTATCAGTGACCATGCCATCAAAGTCATCCAAGTGTCTAGATTCTTCCTCAGTCCTTCTATCCAACCCGTGGCCAAGTGTTTGTCATTCTACCTCCCCTTCTCTTCACTCAGATGGCTTACCACTCCACTTCATGCCTTCATCACTGCTATATCACACGCCTCCATCATCTGGGCTATTTCAAAAGCCCCCTAGTTGATCTCCTTGCTTGCTTCCAATCTCACCCCTTTCCAGTCTATTTTTCCACAAAGTTGCCAAGTTGATGTTCCTAAAGAACAGATGTGGAAATGAAATAGTGATATGCTGGTAAATGTTTAAGAACCAACTTGGTTGGGGGCGGGAATTTGTACACAAGAAACATTTTTACATTTAATATTTCTCCAATATTTTCTTAATCTAGACAATAAAAAAAGTAAATCAGGGTCTAATTTGTAGCATTTGCCAATTTTTGAGGTATAAATGCTCACACTGAAAATTTAACAATGGACTCTCCCAAGCCAGTTAAGAGCTGGCTCTCATCGGAATTGGCCTGAGGAGAGAATAACATACATACCCAACTGGGTATCTTACCCCACAGGAAAGAAGGAGGAAGGTGATAAAAAAGGGGGGATGATAGAAGGGAGGGCAGATAGGGGGAGGAGGTAATCAAAAGCAAACACTTTCGAAAAGGGACAGGGTCAAGGGAGAAAATTGAATAATGGGGATAGGATAGGAAGGAGCAAAACATAGTTAGTCTTTCACAACATGAGTATTGTGGAAGGGTTTTGCATAATGATACACATATGGCCTATGTTGAATTGCTTGCCTTCTTAGGGTAGGGTGGGTGAGGAGGGAAGAGGGGAGAGAATTTGGAACTCAAAGTTCTAAGTTATTGCATGCAACTAGGAAATAAGATATACAGGCAATGGGGCATAGAAATCTATCTTGCCCTACAAGAAAATAA
>JAQQSZ010018687.1:0-10524 GCA_028646595.1 Phalanger gymnotis | reverse complement strand
TGTCCTGGGCTGGGGCCCTGCTTCCCTTTGCCACTTTGTGGGTTCTGCAGCTCTAGAATTGGTTCAGAGCCATTGTTTTATAGGTTTTTGGAGGAACTTGGTGGGGAGCTCACTCCAGTCACTGCTTCCCAGCCGCCATCTTGGATGCCTTACTTTTAATACTCGTTTCCAGTGCTGTTTCTTCTCATAGAACTTTCTTTTATATTCAAAAAATTAATTAAATTTATTTGACCTTTTACATTAAAACCGTTTCCAAAATGTCCACTTCCTCTTCCCCTCCTAGAGAGCCCATCTCTTACAACAACAACAAAAAAATTAAAAAAAAAAAAAACCAGTCCAGTGAAACCAGCTAACACACCGAAAAAGTTTGTTCAATATTCTATCCAGTGTTCTACATCTATAATCCCTCACTTCTCCAAAGGGACATGTGTGGCAGGTTGTGCCTTTGGAGACTAGCTTGGTCATGGTAATTTCACAGTATTTATTGTTAGTTGTTTTGCAATTCTTTGTCTTTTATATTGTTGTCATTTTTACTGTTTAACTAGTTCTGCTTATTTCATTTCACATCATTTCACTTAAGTATTCCTGGTGCTTTTCTGTGTTCATTTGTATTCATCATTTCTTACAGCCTAGCAATAGTCCATTGCATTTATGTACCATAACTTGTTTAGCTTTCTCCAGTTGATCAGTAAATACTTTGCTGCCAGTTGTTTTCTACTTATATAAAGTGCTTTTCAATATTTTACTATATGCAGGGCCTTTCTTTTGATTATTTACCCCCTTTTAGGAAAGTGCCTAGCATCGGGATATCAAAGTTATGGATTTTTTGTTATTAGCATAATTCCAGGACCCTATTACTATACAGGGCAATCCCATCCTCCCAGTCATTCAAGCTCACAATCTAGGAGTCATCCTGGATTCTCACTATCTCTTGCTCCCCATAGCCATTTGTTGCCAAGGACTGTCAGTGTTACCTTGGTAGCATCTCTTGAATATGCCCTCTTCTCTCCTCTGATACTGCCACTACTCTAGTGCAGATCCTCGTCAACTCCCACCTGTTTATTGGTGGATTCTAATATACCTTCCATTTAGCCAACAGTGTAATTTTCCTAATGCTCAGGTCTGACCATGTCACTCCCACTCAATAAACTCCAGTGGTTTCCTGTCATTTCTAGAATCAAATGTGACATCTTCTGTTTGGCATTCAAAGCCTTCCATAACCTAGCCTCCTTTTACCTTTCCTTTCTTCTTACAGCTTACTTCCAACCGCGTGCTCTTCAATCCAGTGACACTGACCTCATGGCTGTTCTCAAAAGGAGACCTTACATCTGTAGGCTCTAGGCAGGGCTTTATCTCTTAACTGTGGGGCCTGGAATGGTCACCCTCCTCATCCCTGACTACTCTTCTCTGGGTTCCTTTAAGTCCCAACTAAAATCCCACTTTGTTCAAGAAATCTTTCCCAGCCTCTCTCAATTCTAGTACCTTCTCTTTATATTTTCTCTTTATATTTTATGTAATTTGTTTATATTTGCTTTTGCGTTGTCTCCCAATTGTGAGCTTCTTGAGGGCAGGGACTGTCTTTTTCCTCTTTTTATATACCCAGTGCTTAGCATGGTGCCCGGCACATAGTAGATGCTTGATAAATAGTTGGCTGACTGATTCCAGGAACCTTTCATTTTGCAAAAAAAAAAAAAATATTCCACACCCAAAGTCCACCACTTCACTGCCAAGAAGGGGCAGATATTTTAATATAGGTGCTCTTGAACTAATAGCAGTCATTGTGTTTAATCGAATTCTCATAGCTTTTAGCATTGTTTGCTTTATTATCATTATTATATATGTGATACTTTCTTTCCTGTATTGATTTATATAAATCTAGAGGGTTTTTAATACTTAATTCTTGATAGCTTCATTTGGATTAAAAATTAGATTAATATTTCATTGTCATTCAGTTAGTCTTGAAGTTCTGATTATTCACATCAACAGTGATTTTATGTTATATCTGTACATTTAATGTACAGAGATTACCCGAATGAAGTTTTTTCCTTAATAGACTATGGATGTTGGGTATCGTAGGTTTTAGGTTTTGTAGTTTCACTAAGTGAGTTTTTTGACTTACGCAAATGAGATTTTTAAATTTTGTTAACTGTTGTTATGCTGTCTGAGGAGAAATGCCACAGAATTCAGAGTGAGTGAGTAGAAATGTAGAAGGGATCTAGACCTTAACGATCAGGTACAGTAATCTCATTTTACAAATCAGGACACTGAGATCAGTAAAGATGATTTTTCCCAAAGACCAGTAAGTAACAGAGCTATTATTTCAGCCTTGTCTTCTGATCCCAATTGTGTGCCCTTTCTGTGCCCAGGCTGTCCTTGAAGAAGGAAATGATTAAAATTTTGGCATATGATCACAGGCTCATATGCTGTCTTTAAATCTGGTGCTTTACGGAAGGCAAACTGAATTCATGTTATGTTCCATGCAAGAATTGTTGGCTGATTTTAACTGTTAACTTGTTCTGGGCTATTAGTATTTATGATGGTTGCAGGTTTAAAAAAAATCATTGTTGCATGTAGTTTCCCCCACCTCCCTGAAATTCTTCCTGATTCTCTGCATGTTTTTGTCTTGGAATGTTGGCTTTCCTTAAATCTTAATTTAAAAAAAAAAAAACCTGGTACTTAGAATATATCATTTATCTATGAATTAAAGCTGGTTCTCTTAAAAGATACTTGGTTTAAAAATTGGTCAAAGAACTCACTAAATTTCCCATTAGGGGGCACTATTATCAAGCTTAGGAGAACCAGGGACTAATTTATTTTCTGAGACTTGCAACCTGAGGTTTATGAAAAGGGAAAAAAAATGTTCTTATGATAAGATTCAGATATTGTTTTATACAGCTGAATTCCTAAAATGGTATAAAGTGCACTGAATTAAGTATAGATCCAATAACTCAATGTCTTGTTTTTCAGCAGACTAACTTTAATTTTGCAGGTACTAAAAGGCCATAGCTTATATGATCAGCTTCAGACCAAAATAAACAGTTTTCATACAGTGGTTGGTTTTTTTTCGGGGGAGGGGGTGAGAGTGAAGGGGAGAGGAAAGAGGAGCAATGGATTTATATTTTGCTTTGGTCAGTACCTGGCTTGAGAAAATGAATGAATCTTGGCTTATCTAAGTAGATTCCTTCTCAGAAAGAAGTATGAAGATATTATGTGTAATCTTTCCAGACTGCATATTACTAGGTACTGCCTGTTGAGATTTTGATTTTAAAGTTTTCGGCTTATTTCTTCAATGTATCAGTGTCCAATGACTAATTAAAAAAAGATTTTAAGAAATATAGTATGCAATTTTATACAGTCTTTATGCTTATTTTAATATATATGTAGTTTTTAAAAGATCAAATATTATGGTACTGACATCTTTTTGTTTCCATATTTAGGGTTAAAAAAAGTCAAGCTGTGGTAGAGAAAAGCCTGTTGAGAGTACAAGTAGTATTTTTCTTCTGTAAATAGTATCCCATTATGTTAAAATTTTGTTGTATTGAGAGAATAAGGGGAATATGCTGTATGATAAAATCTACATGAAAAACAATGTTTAACTTCTTGAATTCTTTTTCTCTGCTTAATCACTTATTACCTTTGATGCTTTACCCTCCTTCCTATTACTCTGTTTGCTTAAAGGCTACAATAGGAATAAAGCTTTTTGGAAAGGATTTGAGAGAATTTTTTATTGTTTCATTTAAAGTTGTTGCTTTGTATCTATCACTTGGATTATACTGAGATGAGCTATTTAGTCTTAGAATGGTTTGGGTTACAAGGACTAGTCTGTCTGGATAGAAAACCTGGAAAACTTTGCTACTCTTTATCACTCAGTGGGACTTAATTATTTTATAAATATAAGTTATTTGGAGCATTCTAAGTAATTTTCTATTCTTCATAACTATTCCCTGTCCTTATTTAATACAAATCAGCTATCTCATCATCTTATTGGATGGATTTTTTTCTTAAAGACCACTTCTTTTCCACAGTTACCGCTTTAAGAGAAATGGAATGCTAAGAAACATTCAAAACATACAGGAATTTTTAAAATTTAAAAATTGCCCTCAGTAAAAAAAACTTACTGGAAAAGGACAACTTATGCTTGTAGTTAGAACACTAGACAATAAGTCAAAATCTTGAATGCTCTTTGCTTTAATGTAACTATTGGTGAGTAATTTTGATCCATTGACTTGTTTTGTTATTTTAAGTATCTTGAATAACTACTTAAACAAGTAGAAACACTTTAAAGATCCACAAATAATTGGTTTTGTAGATACTGGTTTATGGTGCTTGTTTACAGAGCAGACTGAATTTATGAATAATTGATTTGGAAAACTCAGTCCCATGAATTTTGACCCTGTGGCCTAGCACTGGGGAACATAGAACAGAAACACAGGCATTGCTATCTCCAGATATAATGGAGACATTGTTTTGATCGGTACGAGATTTTAAAATTAGAATGTATACTCATTTTTCAGATTTCCCAACATTAATATTAAAGAAATTGTGGTTACAGCTCTGGTAGCCAAATAAGCAAAGACATCAGGTTTTTTGGTATGCTTAGAAAGAAAAAGAAACCATTATAACATCAATATCAGTTTCTGTTTAATAAAAATTCAGTAACTGAACCGGCACTTAGCTCTATTTAAATTGTTTACTTAATTTAACATTTAAAAATAAACATGTAAGGCTTTATATAAAATGATTTTTGTTAATAAATCTTCAGGGTATTATAATTGCATTATTGTTCATGGAAATATTTTGAAGGTGTTAAAACTTTCCTATATATTGATTTTTTTTTCCCCCTGACCATTTGCAGTAATACAGTTGTAGATTTGACCTCACTTGTGATAATCTGATCACCCAGAGGTCTTTGATTAATTGATATACTGCTTAGACCATAAGAACTAAAACTGATGTTTGAAAACTCATTCCGATATTTTAATATATTTCATTCTCTTTTATGGTATAAGATCTAGAAATACAAAATTAATTTGTTTCACATATTTTTAGGGGGTATATTTTTGTTTTTTTTTTTTAATTTAGAAAAGTACATGTGTGTATATGAATCTATGATTGAAAATGTGGTTATGGTAAAACATTTTCTGCTTAAAGAAATTAAGAGTTTTATACTGTAACCTCCCTTGGTCCCCAAACTTTAAGTGCTATGGTTTGGAATGAATCCAAATAAAACCTGTTCAAATTCTGAGTAGACTTAAAATAATACTTTAAGATTTGAAAATTACAGGTGGATACAGTATTTAAGCAGTATTTAAAATTCCTGGTTTTAAAGTCTAAAGAAATAATCCTTAAATTACTATTCCCAACAGTCTAGATTTCAGATTTTATAATATAAGTTTTTAAATTTTATATGGAAAACAAGGAACAATTTAATAGGTCACTACTATTTTTATTTCCTTTAAATTGTCTTGGTCCTTTTGAAGTTTAGCTTCTGGAGTACTCTGCCTCCTAATTTATTTAAATTATATAGAATGGCCAACAGATAAGTATTCTTATTTATTATCTTATCTTAGTGGTTAATTCTGCTAGTTTTTCACATAATTATGATCTCTTGTAACTTATGCCTATTATCTTTCTCAGTGAAGCTTTTGGTCTTTGCTTTTCTACTCGTTCTTAGGTGAATTTTTCATAGCTCAGGAAGCTTCTTTCTGTTTTGGGGTTGATTGCTTGTCCCATTTTGGCTTCGTGGCTTAACTATATCCATTTTAAAGTGGAGTTTCCGCTTCCTTTTTAGGAGGAAAGAGGGAAGGAGGGGCAGGTTTGAGGTTTGTATCCCTTTTCTTGTGGTAGTACTCTAGCTTTTATTTAGTAAATTTTAGATGACTATTTGGATGAGAGTGGAAAAGGAGAGTTTAAATTTTTAGCTGATGTCACTACTTGATTTACAATGTAGCTTTTCAAATAAATCTTCTAGTTTTTCTTTTACCTTCGTCACAAATATAATATACTAGTAATACTCAGTCTTTATTTTCTTATTTCAGTGACATGTACAGAAATGTACGGTGATTACTGTTTTGAGTTTATAAAATTGGTAAAGTAATGACTATTCAAATGGTATTACAGCTATATTTCAGCTCGTTATATACACACATACATTCATATGTGTAATTATGTATATTTATATAATTTCTATCAGATGTGTACATATACATACAAATAAATACTCAGGGTCATGCTGTTTACACTTTCTAATAAGAGCTGAAATAGCACAATAATGACCATTCTTCTAAAGATAATGAAACTATCAGGCCATTCCCTCAGCCTCTCTTCTGTCAACGTTCAGTTTTAATTTGCCATTGATCATTAGTTGATGTTAATGTGCATCTTGGCTGTAGACATTTTGAGGCATTATTGTATTGGTCCAATACAAATAGAGGCTGCACCCCTAAAATAAGGTTTCTTTGAACACTAAAAAAAACAAAAACCAAAAAAAAAAACCCAGCACAAATCTGTAAGTAAAAACTGTGAAGTGTAGCCTATATTTAGACCAAGAACTATTTTTAAAAGTCAAATTCAATATATTATATATGAAGATGGGGGTGGGGCTGGCTGGAGCTCCAAATCTCAGGTGGATGATTTATGTCAGGCAGATAGTATAAAATGCTGAGTCTGTGAATTATACTCCTAGATAAGAATCTGGAAATTATTTTGTGGACTTGTAAATTCTCTGTGGTTATTTGCAATGCTACTATCAAAGAATTCTCAGTCCACATAGTTTAACAAATATGAAAGTTGCATTGGAAAGTGATACCAGTTGTGTATTATGTGCTTTATAGAAATTTCATCCCTGAAAAAGTTGTACATAAATTTGTTGACTTACCTTTTCATTCAAGAGATACTTTAAAAAAAAATTCCAAGCCTGATATTCCAAGCAATTGCCCATCTGTGGTAAATAGTTAATAATTTATAAATATATGGCTGTGATTTATTTTTAAAGGAAGAACTTTTATAATTTGAATAACCTTTCCAGTTTTTAAAAAATTAAATCAGATTTCATTAGGTAGATTTTCATCACTCCTTGTGCTCTCTGGGCGATGGGAACATTTTTCCTGGGTGTCAAATAGAACCTGAAATTTTAAAGTCTCAGTTCTACTCAGCTCCTGTCCTAAGTAGTGCCATTTATCACTGCATGTATGCTGATATCTCTGGTTCAATTATTTTCTGTCAGGGTTTGTGACTAGGCCTGAAGCACTGTGGAGATAGTATGAAAACTAATAAAATTATCTGGTTTTGGTATCTTCAGTTTGGTTCTGAAAAATGTGAATATGCAAGGTGCAACTAGATAATTTAATAAGATTTTCTGAAGCTCTAGATCACCTGTATTTCATTTGCTTGTGTAGAAAAAAAAATCTGGTTTAAGGAAACCAAGTATTTCAAAAACAATGCATAATTTTTGGTTAAATTCTTGTAGACAGCATTTTTTAAAAGTTGGGTTGGTTTACTGAAGAAGTTCTAAGTTCTTAAACTTTTGATTATTTGTTAAGGATAATAACTTGTTTGTTGAAGCTGTAATTTCATACACTAAAGAAAAGTTTGTTGAATTGTTTTTGAAGTGTTAAATTCACTGAAGATCATTGAATTGCTAGGGCACCCTTGAGAGAACCCTAAATTTCAACCTAACAGTCTCACATTATATGTGATGGTGAAGATGGATTTGTTGTTAAACCTTTATCCTGTTGTCACAAACTTAACTAAGAGAAGTAGTTATTTGAGTAGAGCCCAGCAGCTTTTAAATCAAGATACCAGTGATATATAATACTGAGATTCATAAGTAGATGCATGAAGAAACCTTTAAATCAATGGTGGTCACATCCTTCCTAGAGTACTGTTAAGTTTCTGGCTCTGAGTTATAGGGTACTTAGAATATGTTTAGATACATCTTCTGATTCTTATAGCGTCTTCCTAGTTCTTCTTTAAAATCTCTTAACTAGGAGTCAAGTCTCCTCTATTTTTGATTTTTACATTTCTGCAATTTTTGTTTCCAAAGAAATAAATGAAACTTCATTATAGGCACTTCTTCCTTTTCACTGCTTTACATTTAACTATGTTGTTCATTGGATGTCATTTAATAGACTCATTCCTCCTTTCCTGAACATAATAGTTTATGTAGTGCTGTATAGTTACAAAAAATGTTCTCCATCATTAAATCATTAAGCATTTATTAAGTGCCAACTGTGCCCCTTGATACTGATGATTCATTGTACACATATTATTCTTAATCTCAAATCCCCAAGTATTTTTAAGTGCCTACTATATGTCAGATAGTCCTTAGGTTCTGTGGCTACAAAGATAAATACCTTTCTGCTTTCTGTTCAGGCACTGGTTTCTGAACATGTTCAAACAAATGCATATGTGCTCCTTTCAATTTAAAATGCCTTTTTGTGCTCCCAAGAACACTTTGTCACAAAACTTGGGACCATCTATATTAAAATTTATCTTAAAATAAATACAAATCTTTGCTGCTTATAAAGGAGGAGGTTGCAGAAGGTTTTTATGAACTGTTTTACTTGAGAAATTTAGTAACAGGGTGAGACTTGTCTATTTCTTAGCTCTTGGCATCTTTTAGGCTCAATAAGAGGCACAAATAGTGAGACCCTGGTATCTTGTTAGAACTCAGACCGAAAATTCATTTCCAAGTTTTGATGTGATATATGTCTACCATTATATACCCTCTGTTCATCCTGGAGGCATCTCGACAATACTAATAGAGTATATTATTTTTACCTGTATTTACTTATTCAAATGACTTAGTCTATGTTCTTATTTACCAACAAGTTCAGTTGTTATGCTAGAATGCTAAAATTTCTTTGAAATGATTTTAAAAATTTTAATCCAATTCTGATTTAAAAAAAAAAAGAAAACTGAAAGGTTTGTCGAAGTAAGGAAAGAAATGTGAGGGAAAATTATTATGGTCTGTAGTCTGGGAGAAGGTAGCAGTAAACCTTTAGCATTTTGTAGGTATTAAGTGAAATTAATGTAAAATCGTGGCCTTTAAGGTAGAAAAGTATTGTTATATGGATATTTATTAGCTGTCCCATAATAACAGTTCAGCTCCCTTAATCCCAGTTAACTTCTGTAAATCAAAGTTGTTTGTAAGTCAGTGTTGTTTAGAGCATTTTCTGTTAAATAATAATAACTAACATTTATATAGCACTTATGTGCCAGGCATTGCACTAAGTGCTTTACTATTATTACTTAATTTGATCCTCATCACAACCTTGGGAGATACATGCTATCATTATCCCTTTTATACAGATGAAGAAACTGAGGCAAACAGAAGTTAAATGACTTGCCCAGGGTCATGAAGATAGTGTCTGAGGCTGGTTCGATTTTAAGTCTTTCTTATTCTTTTCATCGTGTGACTTAGCTGCTTCTACATTGTGCTCTAAATCAATTTAACGATGCTGGTAAAACTGAGAATTTCAGAAAAAAATTAATTCTTGCTGCCATATCAAGTACCAATGAATAGAGTTCCAAATGATGGTTTTAATAGATGATTTAGTTTGCCTTAAATATAAACATGATTGATTAAATTCCACAATTTTGCTGGAATTGAAGCTGTTTTTATTGCTTTGCAGATGACTTAATCAGACAATACTGATAAAGCCTGTCATGCAAGTTTCCTACTTTACTGAGTACACAGTATGGTTAAATGGTACATTGTGCAGTGTTAGCAATCTGCTGTGAATACCATCTGGGAGAGCAGAATGAAAGAATAAGAAAGGGAAATCTATTTGAACACTGGGTGCCACTCCTAGAATTCTTGAGCTGTTAAGGTGGAATATTTTAGGACTAAAACATCAAACCGTCTTTAAAATCGAACTTTACCATAAGTCCAACTTGGGAAATTTTCATCAGTTGGATGTAGAGATAGTTGTATGATAATTAAGACAAGCTATTAAAACCTCAAAGGAGTGACTTGAGTCAGGTCTAGGATATTTTTGTTTTATTTTTTGCTAATGTTACCTTATAGGTAATTTTAAATTTGATTTTTTTGGCATTGCTTGTGTGATACCAAAATAAGAGCAATGTGTGGTGTCAAAATAAGAGCTTGTGTGGTGCCAAAATAAGAGCAATGAATTTAATAATCTCAGCATTTTTACCACGTTTGATAGTGATTTTTTTGGTAAGATAAACTTCATAAACTTCATTGCTATCTTGTAAACATTTTTGAGTCTTAAAAGAGAGTGATATTGAGAACTGCATACATGGAAAGACAGTCTTCTAAATAATGCAAGTTGTAACAAAAAGTATTTGAATTAGTGTACGTTTTACCTCGGGCACCATTTGAATGATTAAAAATTTGTGAATGGCTAAGGGAAATTAGGTAGCAAAATCACCACATACCTCATTTATCATTGGATCAGTCTCCTTTTTTTTTTTAAAGAACTCCAATTTATTAACATCTTTAGTTTTCAGCATTAATTTTCACATGCGTTTGAATTACAGATTTTTCTCCCCATTTCC
>JAQQSZ010018686.1:0-10524 GCA_028646595.1 Phalanger gymnotis | reverse complement strand
CACCAATCCACACCCACACAGGTTTCACACCTGACAGGGCCCTGGGCCTGGAGCTTAGCACTTAACAGATGAAAGTACTTCCACTCAAAAGAAACAAAAGCCATGCTAATGAGACAATTTTGCTTAACAACACAAGTATCTAACAAAGGGTCCATACCTTACATCAATGATGGAGAATTGTGCAGGGGAAATGTCAGAAAGGAGATGATCAGAGAGATCTGGAGCCAGAAAAGAAGATGGGCTAGTCACATCACAGCAAGAGTGATGGAAAACCAATAGACAGCCAACACAATCCATTAGTAAGCATACCATATCAAGAAATATAGAAGAAACCACTCATCAAATTGTAAACTCCTCTGTTAAATTTTGGGGGCAATATGGATCATAGTCCCACTGAATGAGGTGGCATGGAGAGGTTGGGATCTGGATCTTTTCAGAGAGTACTAACATTAGTAAAATCACAGATCCATCAAAAAACTTCAGCTTTTTAACTGTTTTTTTTCATTGCAAATATTCTGTATTTCTGATATATTATGAATTGGATTACCTTCAGTAGTCTAGTCTTTACCAGTGGTGTGGGAACTTAGCCACCTCATACAACATTATTTCTATAAACAAATGGGTTTTTGGGTTCTAGATGACCAGCTCACAATTTTTTTTAACACAAACTATTTTTTAGTTGGGGACTTCCTGTACCGTGCTATCATCTTGATGATTTTTTGTGAATTCCTCATAGATTCTAAGACTATCAAGAGTGGAATCTATACTTTGTACTCCCTCATATTCTCCTGTAGTATAGAATATAAGAGCTATTTAAACAGGGATATTTGAAGGCTCTGTAATTTCTTTAGCACTGGAAACTGCTGTGTAGGAATTTCTTTTACCAATATATATTACAACTCATTTGTGATTCAATGGATCAGTTCTGCAGAGTCCTTTGAGGCACAATCAGGTTAAGTGACCTACCCAAGGTCTCATAGATATTAAGTGTTAAGTGTGAGTTTTGAACCTGGGTCTTTCTGATGCCAATCCTGGCACTGTATCTTCTTGGCCAGTGGTATCAAAATCAAATAGAAAAGGGAAGGGGCAGAAATAGACATTAAACTACACACAAAGATCCCTGTGGGCACATATTGACTTAGAAAATCACCTATTAACATTATCTATGTTTTATTACATTTTTTATTTATTTTCTTAAATATTTCCCAGTTACATTTTAATCTGATTCAGCTTATACTCTGGTGTGTTGCTGGCTATATTGAATGTGAGTATTTGACCCCTCAACTCTAGATCATACTACCTCTTTATTTGTTAAATGGATAACAAACAATTGAATGAATAACTCACAGTTTCTATAGCACTTTAAGATTAATAGACTTTGACTGAATAGTTGACACTGACTGAATAGTTGAATATTTGTGCCAGGATCTGCCCTGGGGCCTTCTGACCCTAAGTTAAGAACACTTTCTACTAATAGTAGCAATTCATATTTCTAGAGCACTTGAAAGTTTATAAAGTTCTTTCCTCCTAACATTCTTTTACAGCAGATAATATGAGAATTATTCCTCTTTCCATTTTACAGATGAGGAAACTGAAACTCAGAGGTATATATTGTTGTTCCAAAGTCATCTAGCTGTGGAGGGAAAGAGAAGGGACTTGAAGCTAAAGTTGCCTGATATTTGAAATTTGATAGTCTTTCCATTTCAACAGAATGAATGAATGAATGAATGAATGAATGAATTTTGATGTAGGGACACATATTCATTATAAACTGATTCACCTCCCTTTCTCTTGTTTTCTAAACATTTAACCCTCTTTTTGTCCTCTTCTCAATATCTCTATTTCTTGAATATCTCTCTCTTACTCTGTGTGTCTCTATCTCTCTCTTTTTTTCTCTGTGTCTCTCTGTTTCTCTCTTTTTACTCATTCCTTCTCTTCCTCTCTCTCCCATGCAGATCTCAATGTCCCATTCATTTTAATGGGAGAATTTTACCAACATTAAGTTCCTGTGAGTTTATCAGTGAGTGAGCTGCCTTGGTAAAAATAACACTGTGCAGTAGAACAGAAAATAAGATGTCACGCCAAACTACACATCTCCACTTTCCCAACATACTAAAAAGTCTCCCGAGGAATCAAAGGTGGGCTAAAAGCAGAAGACCTTAAGCACAGCCCTCTCAGCAGGTCTTCGCTGGGTGGATTTCACTGATTACTCACCAAAATCCTGGCAATGTCCAAAATGTACAACTGGGGAAACTGGGTCCTTGTTGTCTCCAAGACCCTTTTTATACACCAGTCTATGCAGATTTTGTCAGGAAAGTGAAGATGTTTAGTTTGCCATGACATCTTATTTCCTGATTCACTACACAATGTTATTTTAACTGGGGCAACCAGCTCCCTGATAAACTTGGAGAACATTTTAGCTCCCTTGGCAATGAAAAGGCTTGGTGCCCTCTGGGCTCCACTTATTTATTTATTTCACTTTATTCCATGTTTAGTATGACCGAGTGACTAGTTCAATAAAAGGGCAGAAAACGAATGTGAATTGTATAATAAAGCAGAGCTGGTTACTGCAGATTCCTAGGCCAGCACTTTCAATATTCTTTTCAAAGTACAGATCCCCAACCAAGATAGACTGAATAAGATGGACTGTTGATATTTGACTCCAATTCACATTATGGCTCTGAATAGGAACGAGCACAGGTGTACCTTTTCAGATAGTCAAGCAGAGTACACTTCCAAAAACCTGCCATCTCACTCACCATGACACTATGCCCAAGTCAGGAACTGAGACTGAGATGCATATAACAGAAAGGGCTCAGGAGCACAGTGGCTAATGCAGCAAGAACATAGACACATCCTCCAACCCCTCGGAGCCTGAAACTGTGAGAACCTTCTTGAATGTTTCTGATTCTCAGCTTTTTATTCTGTAAAATGGGGCCATTCTATCTGCTTCAAGGGATGTTGGGAGGAAAATATTTTGTAAGCCTTAAAGTGCTCCATACACGATAGTCATTGAAGGAAAATGCACTTGTCTTGTAATCAGAAGGTTTGGGGTCAAGTCCTGTCTCCAATGCTCCACAGCTATGTGGTCTTGGAAAAATTGTTTTATCCTTCTGAACTTCAGTCTCCTTGTCTATCAAATTAGATTGACAATATTTGTGCTACCTGCCTCACGGGGTTCTTGTGAGTATCAAATGAGATTCATGTGTGTTAAGCACTTAGTAACTGTAAAATATTATATGAAAATCAGCTACCATTATAATCAAAAGCCTACCAGGTTTGCTTTTATTAAAAGCTATTTTTATTATTTATTCTGTGATTCCAGGATAAAAAAAAATCTTGCTGGAATTATTCCAAGAGACAGGAATACCTGAGGTCACCCTTCAACTATTTTTGGAAATGCAATATCATTCAAACTAGTGGGAGAGGGAAGATAAGAATGAGACTTAAATTAGAGGGAGGTCACAGTTTGGGGGGTCCTATACTGAATCTGTGCTATGAGACAGCTTTTCCTAAAGAGCTTTTATAATACTTAGAATTCCCCAAACTCAAACTCTCATCTTCATAGAACATTCAATTCCAGTGCATTTTTCCAGCATGTGAGATGATTTTCAGTGTTAGGGATAGTAGTCAAGTCTCTTGTTTTCCCTAGGAAAACTGAAAATTTCTGTATCAATGAATATACCATTATAATAAAGTGTTATTTTTCATAATGCAATTTCATGTCTTGACCCATAGTGACAATGATCTGGTTAAAATGAATTCAGTACAACAAATAATCTGATACAAGTGCTTTCCCTGGTGCCTCTCCAGGCGACAATCACTCTTCATATCGAGAGTCCCTGGTCATGTGCTGTTTGTACAGCAGGAATAAAGGGGGAAGGGAGAAGAGAATTCTTGCCATACTTGTGTTCTCCTCTCAAGTATGACTCTTCGGCTCTCTTTTTCCTACTTCAGATATTCCAGCGACCCTTAGAGAAATAATCCACCCATGCTGGCAAATCACCTAATGGCTAGTAAAAGCTGTATACAATAATATCTAGAAGCTTTGTGGGGAGAGACTGCTTGTGCACAATGCCTCCCACTTTTCCCTATTGTGTTCACTCACTACAAGATTTTGTTATGTTCCTACTACTGTACTGCGCACTGGGGCTAGAAAGAGTGAAACAATCTCTCCCTTCAAGAAGCTTACATTGTAACAGAGTCAACAAATACCTATACAAGGATATCCCAAATAAATATGTAAGGTGCTGCCCAATTTTATACAGTTTAAGCAGATTAGTTATTGAAAGATTAATAAAATGACTTTTGAGGTTAGAAAATAAAATACTGTATAACAAAAAAGGGTAGAATAAACTTGTAAAATATTTTTCTGTCCATTACACACATGAAAGGGTCAGTACCTTACATATTTTCCATTTATTCTATCCTTTTTCCTTATACAGCAGTTCATTTTCTATCCTCTACATCTGTGAAGAAACAGCAATTCTTCAAAATGTGAGGATAGACAGCAGAGGGTGGGATAAAGGGCTGAGAGGAACCTTTTGAGCAACAGAGAAATGGGTGAGGCTGCAGAGCATTTTGCTCCCTCAGCTCATTCACAAATGATTGATTTTAGGGACTGACAGATTACAACTCAAAATAGTCAATCAAATAACTAATTGGAGACAATGAGGAGATTAAATATTGTTAGTTTTATATATGACAGAAAGTTGGATTTCATGAGCTTGCTCTTGCAAGGGAAACATAAGTTACTAACCACTAGGAGGCTCTGATTTTTTCTGTTAGATGTAGTGAAGAAACCAAGAGTAGAGCTAGAAAGATAACAGGAACAAGCAACAGAACTTGAGTGAGTAGACACCAGAACGGGCAGTTAACTGACAAGAAAGAAATCTTAAGCTGCTGTACTCAGGAGGCATCACTGGAAGAGAAGCATCACTTTGTGGATTGGCTGAAGAAAGGCTGAGAATCTGCTTCCTGGAGGAAAGCTGAACTCAGTTTCAGCTATTGCCCTTCTGTGTCATCTACAATTTGAGAGAGATGGAGACTTTCAGAGGTACTCTTCTACTCCCTTTTGGTTGCAGAGGGAAAAGCAAGAGGGGGAAAGAGAGGCTTCACAATGTCTTTCTGATGTGCACAAGCTGAGAGCTGATGAGACAAAATTGCAACCAGTTGAGTTATGAACCAGATAGGCTTGTCTCTCTTGCCCAGAAAGCCAACTGAGGAATATTGCAATTCTCTGGCTTAAGGGAATTGCTTATCATTATAATAGCATAACACTTTCTCAGTGGCCTTTTAAAGGTGATTGTGAGTTAAAGGATTTTGTCACTGTTTTATCACTTTTAAGAGAAGAAGAGCAGATATGCCTAGCAGGAAATTGATGAGGACCAAAAGCAGAGAAGTTAGCAGAGAGGTGGGACCAATTGTTCCTGAAGTATCCAAGAACATGAAGACCAATAAACCAAAGTCTTGAGGTACCCTGCGCATATAGGTTTTCCTCATTGTTGTGCGTCTCTGCTAGGTTTCTATAAGTATGTGCTTACTCTTCCCCCACGGATGCTATATGTATTGGTGGGATCATGTGACCCAGACCAATATGTGGACTTTTATGTATTGATTATTGTATTTATTTATATTGTGTTATATTAAAATTAGCCCTGCTTTTGCCTTATTGTTAAGTAAATATTTTATGTTTAAGAGTTAATGGTTTCATAATAAATGATTTTGCATAAATGAATACACATTATTGATTAAGGTTTGTGAGCTACATTGGTGATTCATAGGAATTTATCCCCTCCCATAAGAAGCTTACCTCTTGAACCTCAGAGAGTTGATTTGTAACATTTGGTGGCGGTCCATATCTGGGAACCCTATGCCTATTGTGTCTGGGCAAATTGGGATGAGGGAACCACGTGTCTTTATGTAGGCAATAAATAAGGATAAGTATAAGGAATGCGGTTTCAGTCATACAGAGAACCCGCAGGTGAGGAAATTCCCTCTAACAATACATATGAACACCTTCTCTAAAACTTCAATGACTTGTTCAGGGTCATGCAACCCATATGTCAGAGGTAGGATTTGAATCCATGACTTTTTGTCTTTGAGGCTGTCTCTCTACCCACTATGCCAAATATAAAAAAATAATAAAGATAAATAAATACAAAGTTAAACACAAGCAGTTAAGGAGGGAGGGCTCAAGCAATTGGGGGGAATAAGTAAAGGCTTCAGGTAACAGTTGATGTTTGAGATGTGTCTTGAAGGAAGGTAAGTATTCCATTTGTGTCTTAGGATAGAAGGAAGTGAATTCCTCCTTAGGTTAGGAGGGAATGAATTGTGGGCATGAGGGAAAGCCACTGCAAATATACGGAGATTGAGGATGGAGTGCTATGTGTGAAGGACAGAGACAGGAGCAGTATGATCGGATCATAGAATGCAGCAGGAAGATAAATGTACAGTGGAACTGGAAAGATAGGGTAGGGCCTGGTTGTGAAGGGCTTTAAAAGCTACACAGAGGGGTTTAAATTTTTATCCTAGATGCAATAGGGAGTCACTGGGATTGCATGTGTGTGTGTGCGTGTAGGGTGGGTTACATGATCAGATCAGTGTTTAATGCAAAAAACTTTGGCAATTGTTTGGAGGACAGAGAGGAATGGACAAAGATGTAAGACATGGAGACAAATCAGGAGGCAGCCGTAATAATACAGGTGAGAAGTGATGAGGGCCTGGATTATGGTGGTAGCTATATACGTAGAAAGAAAACATACGTGAGAGATGTAGTAGAAATGGAAATAGCAAAATTTGCCAACTGATATGATCTGATAGGTGAGAGAGAGTAAAGATTTGAGGCTAATGTGAAAGTTATGAACCCAGGGGACCAGACAGATTGTGGTGTCTTTGATAGAAGCAGGGAAAATTGAATGAAGGCTGGGTTTAGAGGGGGAAATAGTAACTTCTGTTTTGGACTTGTTAAGTGTGAGAAGTCTCTGGGAAATTCAGTTTGTAATGTCCAATAGGCAGTTATTTGTGTTTTTGTTCATTCTTTATTTTTGAAGACTACCAATGACATCTCAAGGGTGATGTCTTGACTTGCATTGAGTTTAAGTGAGGCAGAGTTGCACAAAGTTGTCAGCCTCACTCTCTCTTAGAGAGTCATAGAAGATGACTGGCAATGGCCTGGGATTCAGTGGATGACCTTGATATCTTTGAAGTCTGACCAAGCTCAACTGCATCTGCTTCAGTCCCTTTCATGGCCATTGGAACAAATTATTCTTATCTGCCCTTTCCACCAGGAAAAGTCTTCCCACAGTTGGGGATTGGCATCCTCCTAACTCAGTAACAAATTTGAGGCCTGTCAGCTACCCTCAATATGGTTTAGCCTGTCTGCTGAGATGATTTTATCAGAGTGTGGTCATTGCACATGTCATAGCTTCTTGGAGCCACAGGTTAGAATCAGGAGGCAAGTGGACGCCAAAGGTGAATGAGCAGCCCTGAAAAGGACTTGGCAAGCCCTCACACCAGTGCTAGTCCTCCTTGAACATCCCACACAATCCAGGCAGTTAGTGATGTGAGATTGAAGCCCAGGAAGATCAGCTTCATCTGTCAATCACCTACAAAGACACAGCAACTTAAATCATGGGAACCGATGAAACCACTGAGAGGGAGAATAGAAAAAGAAGCAATTTCTTAAGGCAGAACCTCAGGGAATACTAATAATTAGGAATTATGATATAAAAGAAATTTCAGCAAAGGAGACTGAGAAGGCATGGTCAGGTAGGAGACCAAGAGAAAATAGTGTTATGAAGACCCAGACAGGAAAGATTATCCTACAGGAGTATAGTCAACAGTATTGATGTAGTAGAGAGGTCAAGAAGGATAGAGACTAAGAAAAAAATCATTAGATTTTGCAATTGAGATCATTGGGGGAAAAATATCTTTTAGATCTATGGATGGGGGAAGGGTTCATGACCAAACAAGGGTTAGAGAGGACCAGGGAGGACAAAATGGATAATTTAAATTACAAAATATTTAAAAGTTTTCTTTCCACAAACAAAAATAATGCATCTAAAATTAGAAGAGAAATGAAGAATTGGGAAAAAAATTTTGCAGCAAATGTCTCTTATAAAGGTCTTATTTCTAAGATGCTCATATACATATAGATGTATATACATGTAAATATACACATATATATATATGTTTATGCATATATGTGGAACTAATTCTAATTTATAAGAATAAAAGCCATTCTCATATGATCAGGCAGTTTTCAGAAGGAGAAATTCAAACTTTTAAGATCATATTTTTAAAAAATCTCCAAATCACTAATAATCGGAGAATTTAAAATTGAAGCAATTTTGAGATTCTACCTCATACCTCTCAGATTGGCAAAGTTGAAAAGAGGGAAAATGACAAATGCTTGAGGGGCTATGGGAAAACAGGCATATTAATATATAAATATAGATATATAAAGCTAAAAACTGAAAATAAATTTGGAACCATGTCTCCAAATTCACTGTACTGTACATCCCCTTTGATTTAGCAATACCACTACTAGGTCTGTACCCACAAAAGATCAAAGAGAGAGAAAAGGAGCCACATGTACAAAAACGTTTATAAAAGTTCTTTTTGTGAACTCATTGAACTAGAAAGTAAGGAGGTACCCATCAATTAGATAATGATTGAACAAACTATGAACTGATGCAGAGTGTAGTGAGCAGAACCAAGAAAACAATTTATACTATGACAATATCATAAAGACAAATAACTTTTTAGAGTTGAGAACTATGATCAATGCAATGACCAACCATAATTCCAGAGGATTCATGATGAAGTATCCTATCCGTAACCTGACTGAGAGGAAATAGACTCTCTCTCTTGCTCTCTCCCCCTTTCCCCCCTCCCCCCTCTCTCTTTATGTATATATATATATATGTATATATATATATGTATAGATATGTATATAGATATAGATAGATATATGCATAACAGATATATTCTGTCTATCTGTCTATCTATCTATCTATCTATCTATCTATCTATCTATCTATCTATCTATCTATGCAGCTAGGTGACACAGTGGATAGAAAGCCTGGCCTGGAATCAGGAAGACCTGCGTTCAAATCTGGCCTCAGACACTTAATTGCTGTGTGACCCTAGACAAGTCAATTAATCCTGTTGCTTCAGTTTCCTCATCTGTAAAATGAGCCAGAGAAAGAAATTGCAAATCAGTCCAGTATCTTTGACAAGAAAACCCCAAATCAGGTCACAAATAATCTAAAACAACTGAAGACTACTAAGCAACAACAAATATGTATATATGTGTATCATTTAAGAATTGGTAACTTTAGAGGTAGGAGTTGCAATTTGATAATGAAGTCAAAAGTGAAACTGCAAAGGGCTAAGGAGTGAACAAGAGAAGAAGTGGAAGCAACAAGTTTAGGCAACTTTTTCTAGAGTTTGGCTGAGACAGTGAAGAGAAATAGAGAATGATAACTTGAGAGACTGAAGACTTTTTTTTTAAGTATAGGGGAGACATGGGTATGCTGTAGGTAGAAACCAGAACATATGGAGAGGTTGAAGATTAGAGAGAGAGCACAGAAATGATTGAGGTAGCAATCTGGAGGACAAGACCCCGGGGGTGGGGTGGGATCAAGAGCACACATAGAAGAGGTTGACCTTGTCAAAAAGTTCCACCTGGTTATCAGACACTGGGGTAAATAAAGGAGAGAATGATGGGGAGGAAAGACATCAAGGAGTTTGAACATAAAGGAAAAAAGAGAAGTAGGAATTTACAGTGCAAGGCATGCCTTCTCAATAAAGTTCAAGTACTCAGAGTGGTGGTAAAGTGGGGCGGGATGAAGTCTGTTGAGATTAGAAAAGTTTTGGCAGAGGTTCTGTAGAAAGTGAGATAGGGAATCAACTGGGGAGAAATAAAATAATTGTTTTTGCTGTAGTGAAGGCCCAGTTAAAACTGGATAATCTGAATTTTTAGTGTCCCTAGTCAGCATGGTTGTAAGATGTCTTCTTGGTCTGTTCGGGGAATTTCTTTTCACTTAATTTGCTGTTTAACCACTAAAAGAGATGGTGGCTGGAAAGCAGTGACTGGCGTGAGCTACCCACCAAGTCCATCCAAAAACCTATAAAAAAATGGCTCTGAACCAATTCTAGAACTGCGGAACCCACAAAGTGGCAGAGGGAAGCAGGGCTCCAGCCCAGGAAACCTGGATGGTCTCTGGGTAACGTCTGTCCCGCACGGAGCTCCCAGCTCCTAGCTGAGGGGAGCGGAGCTGAGCCGAGCAGAGCCCAGCGTGCGCGGTGCAGACCAACTAGACCAGGAGCCGAGTGGACAGTGACCTAGCATCCTGAATTACTGAGCTGTGGCATTTACCAGACCTCACAACCCACAAACAGCAAAGACAACAGAGAAGGTTAGTGGGAAAAGCTGTGGGGACTGAGTTTGCGGTTTGGTCACCGCCCCTGGGACAGCAGAGGTGGGGCAGCTTTAGAACTATGGCTGCAGTTGCTTCT
>JAQQSZ010018685.1:0-10524 GCA_028646595.1 Phalanger gymnotis | reverse complement strand
TCTACTCAGTACCTGGTCTGTCCTGGCACAGCCCACTTTGAGCTGCACTCTGCTCCCAGCACGCTGTGATAGACCCTTCCCAGTCACCATCCAGGTTGTCTTGGGCTGAAGACTTATTTCCCTCTGCTATTTTGTGGGTTTGGTAGCTCTAGAATTTGTTTAGAGTCATTTTTAAAGGTGTTTGGAGGGATTAGGGGGAGAACTTAAGCAAGTATCTGTTTTCAAGCCACTGTCTTGGCTCTGTCCCCAATTCTGTAATTTTTAAGAATGGATATTACAGCAAGGAGATGTATAAATATTATAATTATTGAAGAGCATACTTAAATGCCAGTTAGAGATGCTGCACCAGCTTTTGGTATGGGCTAGTCAAGCATTTCAAGGACCATTCACAGCCATGATGAAACAGAGTTTGTTGCAACAAAACAAAAATGAGAGTTTTGTTGAAACAACCACCAATACAACCAAAACAGAATTGTCAATCTATTGCTTTAAAACCATCTGATTCACCCCACCCCACCCTCTACCCCCCCAAACAAACAAAGAAAGAAAAATACCAAACAAAGGTGTGAAGGCTAACTAATCTGTAAGGATTCTTGTGGGTTTTTGTGCAGCGTACAAGTGCAGTGCACAGTAGGCTTCTTGAATTGGTAAGAATAACAAAAACACCAATAAAAACACCAACAAAAACAACTGGTCTCAGAGGGAATAAAGAGTAACTTATGTCATGAACAAGCCTTTTTTTTCTAATGAAACTTACTATTCCTTGTAGGCTATTCCAAAATCTTTATCAGTCAGTCAACAAAAATGATCAGTTATGTGCCACTAGTACATCTTTACAACACTAAAAGACAATGTGGAGTAAATGAGTTCTGGTAATGTATAGAAAGAAACACAATGCTTTCAGCATCAAATGAATTCCTAAATGGAGAAGGGACATTGTAACATGACCTTACATTATGCCACACATAATGGCAAGTTAAAGAATTTATTCAAGAAATGGAGATAACCTTCAATCAACTTGGAAATCATCTGATTTATACTGTATTAAAGCCTATGGGCTATAGTCAAGGCTAAATTTAGAAATATGGACTATTTACAAAAGGTGTGGTTAACCTACAATATCATGTTAGGTGAAGAGTTAAAGAATATGTTTCAAAATCTTGTAAACTCAATGCCATATGACGTAAAGGAAGTCACTTCAGCACTAGGAGTATATATTGCTAACTTAAAAATTTTGAAAGATGCAACTTGTTTTATGGTTTATTGTATATTGATTATTTTAAATTGTTCCAATGAATTTGCATGTCACTGTACTATGTTGTTCCAGTTCCAGGAACTGAATATAAAAGCATACACAAAAACGAAACTTCCTGTGTTCAAGGGCAGGAGTTTATATTATGATGGATGGACACAATAGCAAATAGAAAATATAAACAAAATAATTATAGGGGTAAAGAGTTGGAATGAGTCCAACATTAATGGAAGTTTCTTAAAATAACTTGTCTTCCTAAGGGCTTAGATGAAGGAGAAGGAAGAGTGGAATATAGTGCTTCATCATTCTATTTGTAATTGATTTTGGTAGCCAAAAATTTAATTCATCTCTTCAGTACTTGATGTCTCATTAATGTCATCAACACGTATATTTACTCATTTGACACAGATTGCATCCAATTCATGCTTCTTCTTACAGTACACTTGTTAATGTTCTCCTGTGAATGTTCTAAAGGGGATTCACAGAACATACCAATTAGAATTGTGTATTTTGTGTTGCATTTGTTCAATTAATTCCTTATACTCCACATCATTTAACACACTTTATAAATGCAGGGAAGATTAAAATCTTTGCCAAGTTAGTCTACTTCTTTTAGTATTGCTTTCCTTATCTGTAAAAAGTTGATATAAAAATCAACAATTTCTACAGTGACTTGGAGCTGGAAAATTATGATCAAAAGATCTTATGATGCCTTGTATCTTTCCCAGTATCTAGTGTTTTGTAATTGCTTAATAAATTTATGGAGTTTTTTTCTCTTAGTAATATGCTCATTTTTTTGTTTACTTCCTATGTTCTAATAAATAGATGGAACCCTGGAAGAACAATACATAAATATGGGTTATTCCATGCTCATAATGTTGTTTTCATAAAATATTTTGACACAACTTGAATAGCCATAATTTTGCAAAGTATTTTTAAAGACCATATGAAGTCAACCATTAAATAACTTAAACTTGAAAATAGTTTCAATGACTTTGAAATTCCTTGATAAACAATTCTATAATCATAATCTGAAATAAAAGTAAATAGAATTTAGGCAAAACTGGTTAGTTTTAAATACGAAAATTCACTCTCTATGAATCAGAGACCCTATAATTATGTTATCTATTCTTATCTGAGAAGTGAGTTGAAAAGACATCAAATTTAGCCATATTAAGTAAATTGAAGAGAAACAGGGTGAGATAAAATTATTTAGGAAATACAGGGTACAATTAAAAACAACAAAAAATCTTTACTTATATCTGAAATGTTGTGAAAAGAGGAAGGAAAAAGTTCAAAAATAAAATATATTAGGAATGGATGAAAGCTAATAAAGGGTCAAAAATAGGATTCATGGAGAAAAGCCAAGAGACTCAGACTAGTATGTAGCAGAGCAAACTCCAGGGAAGTCAAATATTCACCTCATCTATAAAAACTGTGATATTCATGATGGTCAGAAACTGTTCTCCCTCTCTTTTAATGTCAGGCTAAGAGGGTTGTGCCAACAGATTAGAAGCTTTAGTAGATTTTGCCAAATTGGAAAGGAGTCATGTAGAGACAACTGGTGTATGTAAAATGAGGTCCAAGCTATCTAATTTCATAGAGTTTTGTCACCAGGCTGAACACAAGATGATGGATTTTTTAATCACAGCTAAAAATCCTAAGGTAGCAAAGTGTTGCAACTTGTATTAGTGGTAGAAATACTCACAATGATGAAATCATGAGTCAATGAAATGTTAAGGTACAGACTTCTGCTTCAATAAAAGCAGCCGGATAAGCATAATTTTTCTTCAAATAGTGTAATGCGTCTGAATTAGATTCATAAGAATTCTATTTGATTCCTTATTCTGGTGATAATTGAGGCTCTGTGATCTTTAGCAAGATAATAATCTCCCTCAATCTTGGATTTTTCTCTTCCTGAAAGAATGTATTTAATGAGTTCATATGTGGATCAAATAAAATAATACAAAGTGCTTTATGAAGTATAAAGCCCCAAGTCCATGATCACTATGATTTTGGAGGCAGAGGAATGAGTGAGATGCCCTATTTATCCCCCATTCAGGCTTATATCTATTGTGTACTGGTAGGAATCTGTATCTCATTGATTTGCTCACTGCAGTTAGGCTGCAAAATAAACTCAGCCTATTTCCCTATAGTGTTTTTGGCTAAAACATGAAAGCACAGGTTAGCTGTTCTTATAACTGTCACATAACTCATGACATAAAGGATGAATTATATGTTGTGGTTTCAACATTCCATTTGCTGTGACTATGTATACTTTTCCTGGAAATACCTTTTTTTCTCATACGATGAAATGTCAAAAAAAAAACCACAACAACAACATACAGATGCCTAGCAACAGTAAAAAACACAATCATATATGCATAAAAATGGCTAATAGATATATGAAGACAGATTATGAATTATTTTGAAAGAAAAAGTTATATGAGGCATTAATGATTGCTGAATCAGAAACTATTAATAGATTTGTCTTTGATAAATGATAACAGAGAGATTCCTATTATAAAGACACAATTCATATTTATTTAAGTAGAGTGAGGTAATTGATTAAAGTATCTCTCATCCCCTTGAACTACCAAAAAGCCCCTTTGACTAAGGCATATTTGGAAAGTTAGAAACCTACAATGAAAGAATATCATGCTATTTATGTATTGGTATTTATACTTCCATAAGTACTCTTTACCTTGGTAGCTACTTTTTCATACAAGGAGGAACATATTTATAATATACCGATTTTTAAACTATAGATGATTTAATATCCCCATAAATTACATTGTAAACAAAGCCCCAAGAACAGAAGGCAGTCATTCAAATATTTTGCAGGAACTAAGTTATTAACTAGTTGAGCTATAGACAAACATATATATACAATTTATCATAAGTAACAGCTACTATGCCAGAAGACTGGAGGTTGCTCAGTGTCGTAAGAATTATTGTGGTACCTGAAAAAAATTAAAAATATGAGACATATATAAAAAAAACTTTTATGAGAATGTGATGAAAAAGTACAATGAACTAAACAAGCTTCTGTGAGGAAAAATGTTGCATTTGTATCCTGCTCAAAATACTTTGAAAATTTAATACATGGCTCGAGAGTTGTCATTGTTGTGTTTGTATGTATAGCATAGAATTTATTTCTGTGTTATATAAAGTCATCCAGAATATATGTTGATCCCCAAACCAGGGAAATGTGCTGAGATATGTTCACTAAGGCTGAGACCTTTCATTTAAATAACTTAATTTCTTTTAGGTTGACTATGCTATTTAAACTGTCTTAGATGTGTAGATACAACCTGAAAGGCAATTCAGTTCATACATTGAATCAGCTTGCAAGAATTCTCCATTAGCAAATGCACAATGTGCAAATGCAGTGCACTTGTCAATAATGTGAAGGAATAAGATGCACAAATATCAAATCCTATATTTGTCCTTGGTGTCATTTGAAGTGAATAAAGTAACTTTTTGATGAGAGATTTCCTAAAGCACTGGAGATTTTGAGGTAAGGTAAATTTGATAATCACTTGAACATCAAGATGAGTGGACCCACCTGATAATTGTTAATAACGTATAGCTACAATTACATACGTTTCAAGAAATATAATCATTGTAGGAAAAGCCATAAATATTGTCATAGATTAAAATGTTTTGTTATTTCACAATGATAAAGTAAACTTTAATGCTTAGCAGGAAATGTTTATTAATGGGTACTTCAGATTATATATAGTTCATAAACTAAGAGTTATAGTTATAACTACTTAAGAGTTATAACTATTTGAAAAAGGGGGTAAAATAAAATAATCATTATGTAAAATAAGATAGCATGAGAAACATATTTAAGAGAACAAAAGTACCTTAAGGCAACACAGAGGAGAATCAAGTAATGTTGGCATTAATGCACTCATTAGTGCAATGAATTCAGTGAATAGGGCATGGGTGGGGAACCTGTGACCTGGAGACCACATGTGGGCTTCTAGCTCCCTGGGTGTGGCCTTTTGACTGAGTCCAAATTTTATAGAACAAATCCTTTTATTAAGGAGATTTGTTCTGTGAAGTTTAGATTCAGTAAAAAGGCCACACTTGAGAACCTAGAGGGCCACATGTGGCCCTGAGGCTGCAGGTTCCCCATCATGGCATAGTCCAACTCTCTAATTATTAGAAAGAATGAGGTTTTAATAAAATTAATATCTTTATATTTTCTCAGCAGAAATGTGAGTGTTGGACAAGAGAGTTGCAGAGAATCACAAAAGAATGCCTTTTTACCAAAATTCAATATCCAGCTGTCTGATCATGGATACATGGCCCCTAAAGGAGGGTGGACTATGAGTACCTTGAGATAGAGTACAGCAGCACATCCTAACCTATTCATTAGCTAGCATTTTCCCTGTCAAAGTCTTGGGCCAGTAGAATACTTTTTTTATACTCAAGAGACTGGAATATATTACCTACAATATGAATGAGCCATAGAATGTATGATTCTAGTCAAAGACTAGGTGATTCTTTGGCTACATTAAAATGTAATAAAGATCAGTTTGAGATTAGTCAGGAAGGGAGAGAGAATGACTCTTCCTCAGTTTTCAATCTAAGGACATATTGATATGCGACACTTTGAACTTAAAAGGAGGGATCCAGTTGATTTTGTCTTTATTCTCTGCTTTTAGTATCTGGATAATCTAAGTAAAATGTAATGTTATCTCAAGGTTGAAGGAGTCAACATGGCAAATTTTAGAAGACTGGGTTAAATTATAATCCATTGTTGGATTAAATGCCAATTATGAAACATTTGTTTACTCACATATAAAATAGAAATAATCATGGTCCTGCCCCAAATAGTTGTGGTAAGGCTCAATGAAAAAATACACACACATACACACACATATACATATGCATACATACATAAACATATAAGTAATAATAAATTTTAAATATTATATAAATTCCATGTAAAATATTGTTTCATTGGAAATTCTAGGATCTTGGTTATATCAAATATATGGAAATGCTTGATTTTCATATCTCTGAATTTGAAAAAGTCATAAATAGAAAATAATTTTAAAATATTTGAGAGATTATTTTCTGGGAAATGTTCAATTTTGGTGAGAATTTTTATGAAATTTACTTCAATGGAAAATGAGAGAAGGAAACAAGAACAGAAAATTTATAAGCCAATGGATAATCAGTTATTTTTAATTTTAAACTAAATTTAATTTTGTTTGATCAACAAAAATGCAATTTCCCTTCTTTTTCCCAACTAATCGAGGATGAAAGAAAAAAAAAAGCCCTTGCTGCAAACATGTACAGTCATGGGAAACAGCTCTCCACATTGGGCATGTCCAAAAACAAAAGATATCTCATTCTGAAATATGAGTCATTTGCCTCTCTATAAGGAAGTGGATATCAACTTTCATCATAGTCCTTTTGAATCATAATTTTCTATGTTGCTGATAAGAATCTCTTAAGTTTTTCAAAGTTTTCTTTATAATATTGTTGCCATGGTATACATAGTTCTCCTAGTTCAATCCACTTCATTGTGTATAAGTCAATGTTTTACTAAGTTTCTCTGAAACACTCTTCATCATTTCTTTTTTTTTTTCTTTTGGAGAGGTGAAGACGGGACAGTTGGGGTTAAGCGACTTGCCCAAGGTCACACAGCTAGTATGTGTGCCAAGTTTCTGAGGCCAGATTTGAACTCAGGTCCTCCTGACTCCAGGGCCAGTGTTCTACTCATTGCGCCACATAGGTGCCCCCTTCATCATTTCTTATAGCAAAAAAAAATTACACTAATTTTATATACCACAATTTATTCATCTATTCCCTAATTTATAAACATACCATAAGATTCTCATTCTTTGCCACTTCAAATAAGCTACATTTTTGTACATTATTAGAGCTTGTTTTGCTTTAAGACTCTCCTTGAACTTGTAAGCTTCTTGAGGACAGGGACTGGCTTTTGGACTCTTTTTGTGACTCCAGTGCTGAGCACAGAGCCTAGCACAGAATAGTTGCTTAACGTTTATTGACTGATAGAACATTTCCCTTATTCAATTCTCATTGTAATTCCCACTTCTCTTTTATACACTTTCTCTCCTGTTTCCTTATTGGGTGAAATGTGTTTCTGAGCTCAATTGTGTGTGTATTCTTCCTCTTTTGACCAGTTCAGATAAGAGTGAGGTTTGAACGTCAGGTACTCCCTCTAACCCCTCCTCATTTCCTTGGATGACTACTTGTATATACTGATTATGTAAAATAATTTTCTCTAAACTTCCTTTCTTTTTATCTTAAGATCATCAAAACATAAGAGAACCACTCCTAGACCTTGCCCATTTAGATTCCATGACCCTTGATGGTGATAGTATGCAGAAGGGATGCATGTGTTATTTCCCCATATTTGAATGTAAGCTTTTTAATATTGTTTGATGCCTTATAACTCTTTATTTATGTTTACCTTTTTATGAAAGTCTTAAGCCTAATGTTTGAACTTCAAAGTTTCTACACAGCTCTGGCATTTTCATGAGCGATGCTTAGAAGTCTGCTATATTATTAAATGTCCATTCCACAACCTCTGTAATATTACACATATATATGCATGTCTATATATACACTCATATATGCATACACACATATACATATACTTATACATACACATGCATATATGCATACATATATGGTTATATATGTGTTTTAAATGTATGTATATAAATGTATGTGTGTATATGTGTGTATGCATGTGTGTATATACATGTATACATAAATATACACATATACATACGCATACACACATGCAGACATGTGTATGTATATTTGTATGTGTGTGTATATGTGTGTATGTGTGTGCATATACATATATATACATATATATGTATGTATATATGTATAGGGATATTTTTTCTTTGACATAGAAACTCCCGATTTTGTCTATGATATTTCTGGGAGTTTTTATTTTGGGATTTCTTTCAGGATATGACTGGACGATTCCTTCTATTTCCATTTTGCATTCTGGTTCTAAGAGGTCTGAGAAATTTTCTTTTAAAACTTCTTGAAATATGTTATCTATTTCCTTTTTCTTTTTTAATGGCATTTAGATAGGCCAAAGAGTCTTATTTTTTCCCTCCTTGATCTCTTTAACATGCCATTTGTTTTTGCTTTTTGAATGTTTTTCACTGTCTTGACTTTTTTTATATCTTTTGTTATCTCAAGGAATTGTTGAATTCTTTGGTCTATTCTAATTTTGGGGGAGCATTTTGCCTGGGCAAACTTTTGTACCTGTTGTACAATGTTATTTATCCTATTTCCAATTATTTCTTCAATACCTCTCACTTCTTTTCAATATTATTTTTTCTCCTCTAGAAGTTTAATTTTATTAAGAAAACCTTTTTTAACATCTGACTCTTTCTTCATCTCAGGAATTCTCAAATATGTTTGTCTTTGAAGATTTACTTGTAGAATCTTTCCTTTGTATTTGTATCTTGATTGTCCCTATCATCATAACACCTTTTTTTGTCGAGAGATTTTTCTTTTGTTTCTTTATTCTTCCAACTTACAACACAACTTTATATTTTATGTTAAGGCTGGACTCTGGGCACTTTTGCAGGGTTTGTGCAGGCTGGTTTTATTTCTGTATTCTTGGGATATTGAGTATTATATTCATCCAGGATTAGAAGGATCTTCAAGCTTTTAGTGCTCCAAAAAGCTCTGATACAGAACACAGTCTGTTTGTTGGCCCTCTGGTCTGATTTCTGCAAGATCCTGAATTGGCTTTGGTTTTGAGCAACAGGAGTCTTCTGTTGGACTCAGCTACTACAATGCAGCTGGGAATCTCTGATTTTTCAGAACATCAGAACTTCTGCCTACCTTTTTCCTTGGGATTACTGTTTGGTTATTCTTCTGCAGACATTAGACTGTGTTAGAAACTGGACCAAGAGCATAGCCTAATGGTGGAAACCACCCTTTATACTTGAACGTATATGTGGATATAAATTCCCTTTTTCAGTCCTCCCTAGATCTATAACCAAGAACTAGGTAATCAGTGACACAAATACCAGATGGCATCCTTTGCCATGGTAGTGCCCTATTTGGGGACTGGGACTTTCTCTTTCTCTGATACGTATTCATTTTCTGCATGCTGGAGTATCCCTAGAGTACCAAGACCTTTTTCTTTATGTTATGATTTCAATTTGGGCTAGAAAAATGATTCACTATGATTCATTTTGCTTTGGGATTTTCCCATAAGGATTCAGCCTGTTTTGTTTTCTGGATTTCTTTGGAGATATTTCAGAGCCCACTTAGACTTCTTCCTGCTAATTCAACATCTTGATTCACCTCCCACAACAAAACTGGGGATAGAGGCAGGTAGCTAGAATATTAGATGATAGCTTGGATTGGAGAAGATTTCAATAGGCAATAACATTGAGCCATATCTAAAAAAAATAAAATTTTAAAGGACTAAATGTTTAGTAGTGAGGCCTACAACAAAATAGCTTTCTGTATATATGGGTCCTTTTCCCATATCTCTTTGGGATACAACCCTAGCAGTGGTATTGCTGTGTCAAAGGGTATGAACATTTTTAGAGCCATTTGGGTATAGTTTCAAATTGCTCTCCAAAATGGCTGGATCAGTTCACAACTCTGCCAGCAATGTAACATTGTTCCAATTTTCCCACATTCTTTCCAGCATTTATCGTTTTCCTGTTTTGTTATTTTAGCCAATCTGACAGGAGAGAGATGGTATCTAACAGTTGTTTTGATTTGCATTTCTCTAATGAGTAGTGATTTTGAGTATTTTTTTTCATATGTCTATAGATATTTTTAATTTCTTTCTCTGAAAACTGTCTGTTCATATCCTTTGACCACTTCTCAATTGGAGAATGACTTATATTCATGTGTATTTGGTTCAGTTCCTTGTATATTTTGCAAATGAGGCCTTTATCAGTGACACTAGTTGTAAAGATTTTTTCCCAATTTTCTGCCTCCCTCCTAATCTTTGTTGCATTGTTGTGTTTTTTTGTACAAAAACATTTCGATTTAACATAATCAAAATTATCCATTTTGCACTTTGTAATGCTCTCTCTTTTTGGGTCATGAATTCTTTTCTTTTCCATAAATCTGATAGGTAAACTATTCCTTGCTCTCCCAAATTGCTTATAGTTTCAGCCTTTATTCCTAAATCATGAACCCATTTTGACTTTATTTTGGTATATGGTGTAAGATATTGCACAAAAATATTTATAGCAGCTCTTTTTGTAGTAGCTAAGAAT
>JAQQSZ010018684.1:0-10524 GCA_028646595.1 Phalanger gymnotis | reverse complement strand
TAGAAATGGGGAGAAAATTTGTAATTCAAACTCTTGTGAAAATCAATGCTGAAAACTAAAAATATTAAATAATAAAATCTAAAAAAAGAGAGTATTTATTTAATTTTAGTTTACAACATTCAGTTCCACGAGCCTCTGAGTTTTAAATTTTCTCCCTCTTCCTCCCTTTCTACCTCCCCAAGATGGCATGCAATCTGATATAGGCTCTACATATACAGGGTGTTCCTAAAGTCTGGACTCATAGGCAAAAATACATATTTTCAAGAAATAAAAGGAATGAAATTTTTAATGACATTTTATTTAATTGAACTATTAACAAATAACGTCTTTAATATGATTTCCATCATTTTTTTATGCAAAGGTTCATGTGCTTTGAAAGATTCACGTGAAATTGATGCAATAACTCCACATTGCCATCAATTTTAGCACATTCACTCTTTATGCATTCAATCAAGTGTGTTCCATCTGTGATTTTCACTGAGTACACCTTCTCCTTTAGCATACCCCAGAAAAAGAAGTCATTGAACAATGCAGAGTCTTCAGTGAAATAGTTAATGAGATGTTAATGAGATTTCTTATGTGTCCAGACTTTAGGGACACCCTGTACATTCATATTAAACCTATTATCACATTAGTCATGTTGTAAAAAATTATAAACAATGGAATGAATCACAAGAAAGAAGAAACAAAACAAAACAAAAAGGTGAGAAAGCAAATAGTATGCTTTGATCTGCATTCAGACTCCACAATTCTTTCTCTGGGTGTGGATAGCATTTTCCATCATGAGCCTTTTGGAGTTGTCTTAGAACCTTGCATTGCTGAGAAGAGCCAAGTCTATCAAAGTTATAGACCAATTTTTTTTCTATTGACTTTGAAATGCACTGAGGAAATTTTTTAGTATTTTGGAGCTAGATGTAATTAGTATGATATCATCTATAAATAGGACATTTGGAAAACCTTGCCACAGAAATTCTGGTGTTACAAAATATTTCAATAAATCCCCTTGACATAATTATGATTATAGATGAGAAGGCAGATAATTTTTTTTCTATAAGCCTTAAGATTTAAAGTCTGGCATGCTTTTGGTGCCTATAAGACAGAATGTTGAAGCTGAGGGGTAAGGGGGATGGTTCTCATCTTCTACTGACTCCTGACTCCTAAACCAGTATTTTTTTACATATGTCCATTCCACCATATTCTCATTTCATTCCCTATGATGTAATGCAACCAAATTAAAAATATTAATGTCTGAATGGCTATCGAAGAGGAGTTAGTTCTGCTTGGCTCCAAGACTATAATGAGAAATAATAAGAAAGCAGATGTAGGCTCAATCTAAGGAAATACTTCCTAATAATCAAAGGTATACCAAAATGGAAGGGGTTGTCTTGGTATATAATGGCTTTTCCATCTCCAGAGATCTTTAAGAAGTTGGAGGACCAAAGATCAACCATATAGCTAGGTTGTAGAAGGGATTCCTACTCATAAAGGGACTCAATGACCTCTAACATCTTTCCCAACTTGGAGATTTAATGATTCTTTGAAACTTTTCTAGTTAAGTCTTCTTCCCACAACTTATAAGACTTGGTTTATTTCTTTTAGTTATGAGGTCTTGTAGACCCCATAAACTCAATCTTTTGTTATGTCTCAATTCACTTCCGTACATTCTATGTTCCATATAGCTTATCCGTTATAGCAATTAGCACACCCCTCACCCATGTTGTTATTAGTTGTTATTATTGAAAATCACTTCATGAGACCCTGGGAATTGAGAACATTATTTAGTTGTTTGTTTTTTAAATGATGCTTTAAGCATGGACAGTTTTGCTTCTCCAAATATAAATTGATAACAGCAAATCTTTCATCTATTTTCTGAGAAGGGACTGAATGAACTATTCCCTGAGATGGTAATATGAAAGAGAATATTTCCCCCCAAATTCTGCTGATTGAATGAATAAATTTTAAAAAATGTTGGTTGACTGAATGGATGGATGATGAAAAGGTGTCTCAAAGGAGAATGGGGCAAGATCAATATGCTATATAGCCTACAATGACCAATATTTCACTCAAGCAGAGAAACTGCTCACTGACCCTTAGCCTTTGAAGGCATTTCTCTTTGCATTTTTAGTGTATCTTTGTTAAAAAGAGGCTATTCAGGTCAGTCAGAATAAACAGGCAATATGACGTAGTGAAAAGACTACTTTTAACTTAATTTGGAATTAAGAGACCTAGGTTAAAATCTCTGCTCTGCTGTTTGCCACCTAGGTAACTTTGGACCACTGACAACCTTTCTGGCTGTCAGTTGTAAAAAAAAAAGTTGGATTATGTGGTTTTTAAGGTTCTTTCCAGCTCCAAATCAATAAGCCTAGGGAGTAGAACTTAGAGAGTAATTAAGGAATTAATTCACAACAACCAATACTTCCAGCAAAGTAACACCTCAGAAACAAATATGAAAACCACCAGTGTTCAGGAAATAACAGGCCTGTCTTCTCTCCAGGTGCCCATCCCATTGTTACAGTCCAGAGCAGCTGGGCATCCTTCCTCTAAATGTAAATGCCAGAGCAGTCTGACCAGAGAAGACACATCTTTTTAATACCCACCACAGGAACAAAGCATCGCTGAAAAGTGGGATAAAAAATACAGTCAGCTTTATTATTTTTTCCCCTCTCATTTCTTGAAGATCAAAAGCATGACTCTAGGCCGCCATCGAAACACCCCCAGCCTGCCACCTCCCCCATTGGGGAGCACCAAACCAATTCCCTGATTTCTCATATCCTTACGACGGGCGGCAATGATGTAACAACTCCAATAAACGGGGGTGTCTGCCTGCGCCGGCTCTCTAATCACTTTCAAAGTACGTTTTGTTGTTTCTCATTGACCACACTCAAAGGAACTGGTCACTCGTAGTCTCAAAAGTTTTACAACAAATTGTGTGATTAAATTCCTTAAACACTTCTGTCCATTACTAATCCTCTTTTGCCAACATCCCTTTCATGAAAAATTGCTGCACTGCACGGTGCCTGATTTATATTTCATTTTGAGAACAGGAAGTAAAGGGATTAAAGTTAAGGATTAAAACACTTACTCTTTACTGCATTTTTTCTGCAGAATGGTTTCCTGGTTGTCATGGCTACTGCTCGCTGACCCTTAGCCTTTGAAGGCATTTCTCTTTGCATTAATAAAATATTTTAAATGAGACTCCATGGAAAACAATAGAGGAAATAGCCTTAAGTTCAATTGCTCTCAAAAGAAGAAACCAGATTTTTTTATCTTTTTTTTTTTACCTCCTCAGAAGTGAAACTTAAACTAAAAGATTGTGCAGGCACAATCTAAGATTGGAAGCTGCAGGACAGAAATTATTCAGTCGTGACACAATAGGCTTATGGAATGGTTACTTCATTTCCATTGTATAAAATTGATGCTTGGAGAAAATTGCCAGTTGGCAGGGGATTTCTCAAATGTTGCAACACTGCAGAATGTACTCAATGCAAAAAATGCACATAAACAGGGTGTTGTAATTCCAAATAAAAAATGCCATCTGCAAAGTGAAAAACAGTGGTTTCCATAACAATTCTAACTTATATCATGTACATCGGGTTATAATTTTTTTAAAAAGCACTGGATTTGGAAAACTTGAGTTTTAATTCTGACTCTCCCATTTATAAGCTGTGTGTCCTTGGGGGTCAGCTAAATTCTACTTAGAGATATTTATTAGTCATTGTCACTCAACTCTCGTTTCTCCCACATTTAGAATGTGTTCCCTCCATATTTTTGCCTCAAAGAATTCCCCTCTTCCTTTAAGATTCACCTCAGGCACGACTTTCTGCATGAAGCTTTTACTGATTCGTCCAATTGCTAGTGCCCTTCTTCCCAAACTACCTTGTATTTGCCTACTTTTTTTCTATATTAACTTTATATTTATGCTGTATGTATTTTCACATGTCCTTGTTTCCCCAACTAGAATATAAACTCCTTGTGAGTAGGGATCCTGCCCTTTTTGCTTCCATCCCTGGAGTCTAGCTCAGTGCTTGGTACAAAGTAAGTTGGTGCTTAATCAATACTTTTGGATTGATTGATAAGCACTTCTCATATGCTTGTATTCTAGTTAGATGATCTCCAAAATCCATTCCAACTCTAAATCCTGTGACCCTTCAAATCCTATGAATGTAAAGGCCATCTCTTTGGAAGCTGCTATTTATATGTTTATATATATATATATATATATGTATATACATATACACATATATATATTTATATTTATATATTTATATTTATAAAGACTATTTATATGGAGGAATATTGTTTGAGACCAGAGGACAAACAGCAAATCTCAACTCACTGAGCTTATGTCTGTACTGGACATACTAATAAGAACTAATTAAGGCCATTTACTATTTGTACACCATGGGCCAACAGTACTGCTCTTTAGAACTGTTTCTGTTTGGCACACATATCAATGGCAGTTACTTTTGAACGACTTCCTGGAAGCCTTTAGAAACCCAAAGAAAAATTCCAAGATCAAAGACCTATTATTGTTGTCATCATCAGTTAGCTTTGCCCATATTCCAATAGTACTGTAAGATTTGAAATGCTTTTGTCACAATAACTGTGTGAGGTAGCTAGTGAATGCATTATTTTCCCAATTTTTAAAGTGCCAAGACTGAGCACAGTATAATGAAGGAACTTGCCCCATGAAGATACTAAGTGCCAGAGGAGTATTTTGAACCCAGGTCTCCTCTCTGAGAGCAGTACTCTCATTACTACAAATGTCCTCCTTTTTAAAACTACATAGGCTTTTTATTTTTAACTAAATTCATCACATGCAAATCATGGCCTGGAGTATTAGAGCTAGCAAGGTCCTCAAAATCATCTAGTGATTAGGCCCTAGTATAATCCCCTCATTTTATCAATGAGAAAACTGAGTCTCAAAGAGGTTAAATGTTTTGTCCAAGGTCATAACTGATACCTAGCAAATGTAAATGGGTTTATTCTGGAGAACTGGAAGTAATAACAATATTTGTTAAAGTGAGATTCTACCTGTTTACACTGTGTTGCCAACCAAATGGAGGATAACGAGCAATTAACTAAGTCATACAGGCAGAAGAATTGATAATTAACATTGAGCACTTTCAAAGATGGAAGTTGACAATCATTTTTAAGTGGTTTCAAGTGTTTACTTAACTTTCCCTTTTTCTTGGTTTCTCTGTTTTTGCTGAAAAAGTCACTATCCTGTCAGAATTGTCCTCAATTCCCAACCATGCTACACAACACATCTAATCAGTTGCCAAGTTTTGTTTATCTTGCTGATTTTTCTTTCATGGTATTTTTTGCCTCCATCCCATTCTCACCTCTCTCAGAGCTATTATTCTAAGGAAGGCAATCACCTCTCACCTCAATGATTGTAGCACCCCCTTATTTGGTCCCCCTGCCTCAGGTCTCTTCTCTCTCCTAATTATCATTCACAAAGCTGGCAAAGTGATATAACATAATTCTAACCATGTCAGTTTTCAGTTTAATAAACTCCAGTGGCTCTTTGTTGCCTCTAGAATCAAATAAAAATCTCTCTGTTTGGCATTTAAAAGTCATATATACAAAATATGTTAAGATTTAGGGATGTTTCTCTCAGTTATTCTGAGGAGATCAGTCATTCAATAAGCATTTATTGTTTACTTTATGCTAGGAACTCTGCTAAGTGCTAGAGATACCAAAAAGAAAAAAAAGAAAGAGAAGAAGAAAAAAAAACTCTCATGTGAAAGGGGGAGTTAGCAGGTAAATAAATAGGCACATGTAGGAACTGAGATTTGTAGGAAGATAAGGATTCTAAGGGGCAGAAGGTAGGACAGAGTTATTCTCAGGATGGGGCAAAGGCAGAGATTGTGTATGAGGAACAGGGAATGACGTTTGATTGGATGGAAGACCACGCAAAATGGATGATAAACCTGGCAATAAACCTGGAAAGGTGGATGGGAGAAAGGTAGCAATATACTCTTTGAAGCTGTCTTCTTTTTAATAGCTATAATTATTCACTTCATGCCAAGCTGAAAAGCAGAATAAGGGTCAAGTGTATGTAAAATTGCAAAAATAAGTACTGGTCTTTGTAATCCCTTCATGTATCTTTTTAATCAACCAATAAAACACCTACTAATTTATTAAGCACCCACTATGTGTCAGGCACTGTGTCATGTACATGATAGGGATATAAACAAAGGCAAAAGACATTCCATGACCTTAAAGTGCTCACAGTCTAGATGGGGAAACAACATACAAACAAATATATGCAAGTAAGCTACATATAGGATAAACAAGAAATAATTAACAGAGGGAAGGCACTACAATTAAGAGGGGTTGAGAACCCTTTCAAGATTCCTCTTCCTTAAGAGACTCTCCTCCCTTTCCATAAGTTATCCATGTTCATAATTCTTTATGACATTTTACACAGCAACCTGCTTAGGCCTTCCAGGCTTTTTTTTTTCAATCACCTCCTCCCATTGAGACCTATCTCATGCCTCTCTCTTAGTTCTGGGACCACTCCCAAGACCCAGGATGACTCTGGAGGAAAATCAGAGGTTACTTTTGGATCCCTAAAGCTAACAAGGAATTCTTACGGAGGATCTAAATACTCAAAGAATTGGGAACCACCATGATTTATGATGTACTCTGTACTGGGACTGGTTTAGAATGACTCAAAATTGTCTTGCTTTGGACTTATCCTGAACTGACAGCCTTTATTGTATTTATCGAATTGGCAGAATGAAAGGAAACTCCCTGAGAATTTCATTCTTCCTCAGCCCTGGTCCTCTCTGGGGACAGGCAGAAGGGAGGGACCTGTGATTTCTTTCATACAGACAGTCCCTTGCGAGGAACTTTGTCAATGCAGGTCGACACCTTCTCTGCAATTTATAGCCTTAGTGGTTGAGAGCACTGAGTAGTTAAATGACTTGCAGGGTCACAAAGCCAGTGTGTTTCAGAGGCAAGACAAACTCAGGTCTTCCGGGCTATTAGGCCAGATCTCTATCCACTAATAATACCTCTGATATCAGGGGCAAGCAGTAGAAAATGAGTATTCTCAGCCCTTAAAGCTAAAATACATGTACTAGGCAGTCCAGGAACACATTAAATTAGGGGTGCACTGGAGCCAGCTTGAATCAGCTCATGAGAACTGATTGTTAAATTTTCAGTGTGAGTATTTATACTTTAGAAAGCATTCAACACTACAAATCAGAGCTTGGATTATCATTTTGTTGATGGTCTTGATTTAAGAAAACAGTGGATAAAATGTTAATAATGAACATTAAACTTGTAAGTGTGTTGTGCATAATTTGTTTTTTTTTCCTGAAGAGATAGTTGCTAAACATTTACCAATAAATTAAATGCTAATTTAGATCACCTTGCCTGTAATAGCATTCAGCTTCCACTGATGTTGCTGAGACAGATACTTACTTGGTAAGTGGTCAATTATTACATGATTCAGGCTCATAAATTCTCAGAATTGGAAAGGGCCTAAGAGATCATTGAGTCTAACATGGACCTTATTAGGAACCATATTTACAATACCCTCAACAAATGGTCATCCAACCTCCACTTGGAACTGCCTGTAATGGAAAATTCACTACTTCCTCGGGCAACCAATTCTTATGTAATATGGTTTCTGGTCCCTCTTAGCATTGTGGTCACCTTCCCCTGAACGTGCTCCAACTGGTCAATGTCTTTACTTGAGTACAGTGCACAGAACTAAACACAATCATCCAGATGTAACAGAATCCAGATGTAGCAATAGAATTCCAGAGTAAAATAGAACTATCATCCTTTCTCTCTTTTTAATCCAAGTATAAAACTTTATATTTATCCTTGTGAGATTTCATTTAATTAGTCATCAAATGTTGCTTTCTATTTAGAACCTTTGGCATCTAGGTTCTGTCATTCAAAACTATCATGGTTTCTCCAAAGGTGTTCTGATAAGTGTTTAACAACCAGCTTTCCAGGAAGAAAAACACGTAGGCATGACACACTATCAGGTTTCATCTACATTATTAACATTTTCTGCATTACTCTCTTAAATCTAGAAGTCAACATAATAGCAAATCAAGAATGGATTTGTAGCATTTACCAATTTCCAAACTATAAATGTTCACACTGAAAATTTAACAATTGGCTTTTGTGAGCCACCACAAGTTGGCTCCAGCATACTCCTCCTTTTCTCCTGTCTTCAGTTTTTACACAGATTTGACAAGCACAGCATCTATACTTTCATTCAAGTCAACAATGAAATTCTGGACAGCACAGCCCTAAGGATAGAGCCGTTTAATACATGTTGACAGCTACCTTCAAGTATTAGAAGAGTTATTATGTATTAGAGGAACTAGATTTAATCTAGATCTACTAGATTAATTCTTAACAGATTTACTCTTTGAGCTGAATAGCTCAAAGTGATTCTAGCACTAGAAGGAAGGCTGGACTGTTGGACCTCTAAAGTTCTGTCCCATCCTGAGGTCTTATATGTCTATGCTTCTATTTTAACTCCATTAAAAGGGTCCCTCGATGTGCTTCTAATCTTAAAATAAATGACCATTTTAATCAATTACTTTCAGGAAACTCAAAATCTAATGAAGCTAGCTAAAGTTTTATCTCTACTGAGGCCTTCCAACCATTAAATGTAGAATAAATTCCCACTCTAAAGGAACAAAATCAATAAATAATCCCAAGAACAAGTGATTCTCATTGCCAGGATTTTTAAGATGGTTTTTCCATTGTTTGAGTGGGAGAAAAATAGTTTGCCAAAATGCCTGGCAAAAGGCCAAGATTATACTGAAGGTAGCAGGCTTTAATAGATGGTTTTGCATTAGTCAGTACTGAATACTGTTGCTACAGGATTTTTAGAGTAAGGAAACATCATCTTCTCTAAGGTTACCTTCCATAGACCTTGTATTTACCTTGCATGCTGTGAGTTTTATATGTTATCTCTCTAATTAAAATGTAGGCTTTTGAAGGAGAAGGCTATTCTTTTTTCTTTTCAATATGCTTCGCACCTAGTGGAAAGGCACTCACTCGAGGAGCTAGAAGGCCACATGTGACCTTGAGGCCCTGGCCTAGTACATAGAATGGCCTTCCCTACCCCTGGTCTACTACTTAGGGTGAAGTTAAGAAATGCTTATTTATTGATTGAATTATGTAAGAAAGGAACATACTACTTGCTGACATAATACTTAGCTTTCTTTCCACCTTTAAACCTATTATCTTTTAGTTTACATATGGCTCAGAACTACATCTAAAAATATTTCGGGGGGGGGCGGAGCCAAGACAGCAGCTAGAAAGCAGGGACTTGCATGAGCTCCCCACTACGTCCCTTCAAAAACCCATAAAAATGGCTCTGAACAAATTCTAGAACTGCAGAACCCACAATATAGCACAGAGAAGTAGGGCTCCACCCCAGGACAGCCTGGATGGTCGCTGAGTAAGGTCTATCATGCACAGAGCTGGGAGTGGAGCAGAGCAGACAGCAGCATGGGTGGCGTCAGGACCTGCCAGACTGGGAACTGGGCGGAACAGGCCCTAGCACCCTGAATCAGTGAGCTGTGGCAGTTACCAGACTTCTCAACCCACAAACACCAAAGACAACAGAGAAGGTTAATGGGAAAAGCTGCGGGGGATAGAGTGAAAGGAGTTCTGGTCCGGCCACCACCTGGGGGCACTGGGGGTAGTGCAGCTATGGAACTACAGCCGCAGTTGCTTCCTGCCCCAGGCCCACCTTGTGGGAGGAATTAAGTGGCAGATCAGAGTGGGAGTGCAGAGCTTGCTTAATATCTGAGTCAGGTCCAGGTTGGCAGTTCTTGGGGGAGGAGGAGAGCTGCTATGGCAGAGCTGGCTGTATAGAAATAGCTCTGAAAACAACAGCTCATCCGCTCAAGCTTGGAACAAAGTACTCTTTACAAGCAGTCATACCTCGATGAAAAACGCAAGGGCCAAGTAGTTGGCTGGGAACATGGCCAGGTAGCGAAAACTGACTCAGATTCAGACTCAGACTTTGGAATCTTTATTTGGTGACAAAGAAGACCAAAACATACAGCCAGAAGAAGGCAACAAAGTCAAAGAGCCTACATCAAAAGACTCCAAGAAGAACATGAACTGGTCTCAGGCCATAGAAGAGCTCAAAAAGGATTTGGAAAAGCAAGAGGAAAAATTGGGAAGAGAAATGAGAAGGATGAGAGAAAACAATGAAAAACAAGTCAATGACTTGCTAAAGTTGACCCCAAAAAATACTGAAGAAAATTACACCTTAAAAAATAGACTAACTCAAATGGCAGAAGAGCTCCAAAAAGCCAATGAGGAGAAGAATGCCTTCAAAGGCAGAATTAGACAAATGGAAAAGGAGGTCCAAAAGACCACTGAAGAAAATACTACCTTAAAAATTAGATTGGAGCAAGTGGAAGTTAGTGACTTTATGAGAAATCAAGATATTATAAAACAGAACCCAAGGAATGAAAAAATGGAACACAATGTGAAATATCTCGTGGGAAAAACCACTGACCT
>JAQQSZ010018683.1:0-10525 GCA_028646595.1 Phalanger gymnotis | reverse complement strand
CTTCCATTCCTTTGGTTCTGTTTGATAATATCTTGATTTCTCAAATCACTAGCTTCCACTTGCTCCAATCTCATTTTTAAGGTAGTATTTTCTTCAGTGGTCTTTTGGAGCTCCTTTTCCATTTGGCTAATTCTGCCTTTCAAGGCATTCTTCTCCTCACTGGCTTTTTTGGAGCTCTTTTGCCATTTGAGTTAATCTATTTTTTAAGGTGTTATTTTCTTCAGTATTTTTTTGGGTCTCTTTTAGCAAGTCATTGACTTGTTTTTCATGGTTTTCCTGCATCACTCATTTCTCTTCCCAATTTTTCCTCTATTTCTCTAACTTGCTTTTCCAAATCCTTTTTGAGCTCTTCCATGGACTGAGAGCAGTTCATGTTTTCCTCGGAGGCTTTTGTTGTAGGCTCTTTGACTTTGTTGATTTCTTCTGACTGTATGTTTTGGGCTTCTTTGTCACCAAAGAAAGGTTCCAAAGTTTGAGTCTGAATCTGAGTCCATTTTCTCTGCCTGGCCATGTTCCCAGCCAACTACTAGACCCTCGAGTTTTTCATCTGGGTATGACTGCTTGTAGAGTATAGAGTACTTTATCCCAAGCTTGAGGGGCTGTGCTGTTGTTTTCAGAGCTTTTTGTACACAACGAGCTCTGCCACACCAGTGCTCCTCCTTCCCCAAGAACCGCCAACCCAGACCGGGACTCAGATCTGAGCAGCCTCTGCACTCCCACTCTGATCTGCCACTTAATTCCTCCCACCAGGTGGGCCTGGGGCTGGAAGCAACTGAAGTCATAGTTCTGTAGCCGTACCACCTCTGCTGCCCTCTGGGGTGGTGGCCAAACCTCATACTCCTTTCATTCTGTCCCTGCAGTTTTTTCCCACTAATCTTCTCTGTTGTCTTTGGTGTTTGTGGGTTGAGAAGTCTGGTAACTCAACTTATCATTTTCTTGAGGCCTTCCTCTGAGTATGTGATGGTTTGAATGGTTTATTTAATCGAAAACCAATAATACTAGTGTAATGAAGCCAGTGTTCCTCTCTGCTCTGTCTCTTACACCCCAAGATCTAAAGTGAGCCAATTCAAAGAAATTTAAAAAAAACATTGTTTTAAGTGCCTTGCTTTTTGTATTTTAAAGAAAAAAATGTAGACATATTTTTTTTTCTGTGTAAAAACATCTAATTTATACCACATGTAGACAAATTGTAAAAAATGATAGCTTATGCTTAGGGAAATTTTTTTTCTTTAAAAAATAAAAAAAGATGATACAATATAACATATTCAGGGCAATACAGTTTCAAATTTCTTCTCTAATTCCAAAAGTATTTTGTGTACTAGTATGGGAGGGAATCATAGTGAACTGCATTCAGGTTTTATGATAAAAATTTATAGATCATGCAGGAGTGCAAGCATATTATTCTAGTTACATCCATTCTCATTTTAGAGTTTATGAATATTTGGGGAAATTTTCCTAATAAAGAATGGAAGATGCTGTTTAGTATAAACCAATATTTTCAAGCCCTTTCTCTGCTTTTACCAAGAATTTGAAATCCATGTCTAGTCTATTCAAGTTAGAGACTAGATTTGGGTGAGAAGAAATTGGACTGATAGAATTTGTGATATTTCTAGATTGTATAGGGTAGTGAGAAGAGAATGGGCTCTGGCTGTTCCTCTGGCATCTTCCTGCTGTGCTGCAATGCTTCAGCTCCCGCCCTAGATCCCTGGGCTTTTTATTGGTCAGACTTCACCATTTCTAGTCCACCTGAGACCTACCTTGGAGTTATGCCCATGTTGTCTTTGTGTCATGCCACCTCACTATTACTCTCTTCTTTGCTTTATACCTGCAACTCACCCATAGAAGCATATGAACACTGTAATTTATGGAAAGAGTATGTTAATCAATTACTCCATGACTCCACTCACACGGAGGACTTCTGATTTCCCTTTGGGACTCAAACATCCCTTTCTGGCTATCACTGCCCAAATAGAACACAACTTCCTCGAGGGGAGAGATGGTCTTTTTTTTTTTCTAATTTTATCCGTACCTCCCTTGCTACCATTCCTTTTCCCCAGCAGTCTTCCTCAATGGAACGTAAGTTCTTTGAGGGCAGGAATGGCCTTGCAAACATACACAAGTGTAAGACCTTAATAAATGCTCTCTCAATGATTCACTCATTCAAAAGACCTGAGTTCACTATTCCTGACTATTCTCCTTACTATTTGTGGGCCTTGATTTATCCACTTATCCCTTAGGGTATCAGTGTCCTCATTTGTAAAAAGAGGAACTTGGAATAGATGATCATTAAAATCCCTTAGCTCAAAAACTGAAATTCCATTGGGCAGCTATGAAACCAAATAGATCCTAGTTGGAGTGCGTTTCATTCTTTCTCTATCTCTAAGAAACCCAATCCTTCAATAATTATTTTGTTGAATTATTTTCTAATATATAACTGTAAATACTGAAAGTTGAATTTTTCTCTCTCTCAAATAGTTAGCAATTCAATTTAACTTCAACAAAAGATTATGGGATGTGGGGAAGATGCAAAATTACTATAGCTCATTTCTGGCTCAATAACTTTTTGATTACTTCACTCAGCGCCAAGTCTTGTCTATTTATTTCATTTCATGAAACACATGGAGCATATGTAGCTAATGAAAGCAACTTAGTAAAACTCATTTTTTTCCCTTAATTGATTACTTGGCTCTTACTCAATTTATCTTCAAGTTGCTTCATTGCAAATTGACCTAGGGTTTTGCTTCCCATCTACATCAGACCATTCCCATTCCTGACAGCTTCCGCTCCTGATTTTTTCTCCTCTGCTTTCTGCTTGGTGGCAGTTCTGCTGAGTCCCATGAACTTGTGCTTGGCCATCTCTTGCTATTTCCTAAGTCTTTCTTATTTTTAATCTGCTGCATTTTCATTTTTAGAGAGTGAGTCAATCTTTTTTCCCTTTTCTAAAATGGAGGTTTATATAAATTTTTTTTGGTGGAGGGAAGGATTAAAACAGTCTGAAGGTATTTAGACTGGAAATGGAGGTAATACTAAATCTTATTAAGTGAGACGACTAGATGGCTCAGTGGATAGAGCACTAGTCTTGGAGTCAGGAAGATCTGGATTTGAATCCTGCCTCAGATATTTTACAAGCTGTATGAACCTGGGCAAATCAATCAACTTCTTATCTGTAAAATGGGAATAGTTACTTCTGTCTCTGTTTTGTCATCTGTGAAATTTGGATAATAATAGCATCTAATGCCTCATAGAATTATTGTGAGTAGCCTATGAGATCATGCATGTAAAGTTAGCTTTGCAAGCCATAAAGGTCTTTATAAATGCTGGTTATTTATTATTTATTTTATCCTGTCTACACTCTGTAACTTCCTTAACACAATGCTCTGTCCATAGAATAGAATTTCCCAGAAGGGTACTAGGCTCTTTACACATACAGTTCATTCTGTTTCCCTTCCCTCTGAAAGGTCTAACATATTTGAGAAAGGGAATTCTATATATGTAGGGGATGCTTATGCCTGAGACTCAGGCTCTATGTATAACCCATGCAGATCTTGGCCATCTCTTTCTATGTAGGTGAGTGCTGTGTGTCCTCACCGTGTGTCTCCTGAGCCCTCTTCCCAATTGCCTTTTTTAGCCAATAAATAGGGGATCTCTACTGCCCCAGCTAAGGGCTCTTTGGTACTGCCCCTGGAGATCTGTCTTCCAGATTTTCTACTTGTCTCTCCCTTCCTAAGAAAATAAGAAGCTTTCCTCCCTCCCTCTATCTCTCCTATTTTCCCTCCTTAGAACCCAGTACCCTAGGGCTCTGTGCCATTTGAGCAATTAATAGTTGTTGAGTGCTTTCTATGTGACAGACATCGAGTCCTCTCATTCCTTAAGCCTTCTCTCAACTCAGAACTATGTGCATAGTGAATGTAGGCAGGGCCACATGTCAGATGACAGCCAGGGGAGAGGAACTAGCCAGAGATCAGGGCCTTGTTCTTGTTTACTAGGGGAAAAAATGTTGCATTTTTATTTTGGCTTCAGCTAGTCAATGCTACTGAACATGTGTTGTGTGCTGCTAGCACTGGACTGGGGGTGTTGTGGGTGGTGGAATGAGGGAGAGTGGACAAAGAGATGAAAGGCATAGAGAACCTGATCTCCCAGACCTTTAACAGCATTGAAAAAAATAAAATATATTCACAAGGAAAGGACTACAGAGTATTTTTTCCCCTATAAAATATCTGGATTGACACCATCTCATTTGTTTCTCCTCTAGTAGCAGGTTAAGTACTAAAATTGTATGGAAAGATTTTATACAGAGGAACATACATATATTCACGGGCAAGGCAAGTCATTTGTGACCCTTGAGGGCCATGCATCTTTTCTTTTTTTGTGATCTTCTCACAGGGCTCTCCCTTGGCACACTGTATCTGTTGGGCGGTTGCTTGGGACTAGGCTTCTTAATACTTCCTTTTGATTCTGCAGTTGGACAGCTGAGCCCACTGTCTGCTGGGTATGGCATCTCCTACTGGGCAAACCGCTCTGTTGTAAGACACATTTGCTAAGGCAGTGGGAGGAGAGAGAAGTCCTACCCCATGAACACCTGACTGGAAAAGGCACCAGGGAAAGAATGAAGAGAACTTCCATACCAAGATCTGGGTTCTTTCTCAATGGTTGGTTCTCCCCTGGGCAATAAAATTCTTGAAGCATAAACAGATTTGGAAAGTGTGTAAGCCTTTTCTGGATTCTGAATAATGTTTGTGACAGGATTGGAGTTCGGACTTTTGATAAACTATAAGCTTCTTCTTAACAGCAAATAAATTTAGAATTCCCCAAATATCTGTATTTTCATGAAGAATTCAGAATCAAAAGAGATAGCATAGTTCAGAAGAAATAACAATGGATTAAGAATTGGAGAATGGAATGGGAGTGGGCAGTGTTTGCTCTGTCACTGTGATTTTTAGTAGGTCACTTTCCTTCTCTGGACTTTAGTTTTCTCAGCTGTAAAATGAAGGAGTTGAAGTAGGTGTAAAGCCCCTTCCAGCTCTAAATATACAAAGGAGTAAATTTCCTTAACACCCAACCTTATTCCTTTCTCTCTGGACAAATAAACCAATATGTATTTTCTTGGCTGTCCTGGAGTTGACCATGGTTGATGATGCTAATGCAAGTTATTTTCAGTAAAGAAACATCACTGTAGTCATGGCATTCCTGCTACCACCATCGCTTCAAATGTCATAGCGAAATATGAGCTATTGTGGTTTCTTTCTCACAAGGAATAATGAGAAACAATGTAATTTTTATACAGTTCAACTGGTAAGTTAATTCCACCCATAATGCATGCTCAGAATGAGGAAATACTCTGTGGCCCATTAGTGAAGCTAGCACGAGGACCCAGAGAGAGAAAGGATGTGATTTTAATGTCAGAACGCAAGTCCTTTGTCAGTTCATCAAGATAACGCAATTATGGAAACTTGCTTTTCATCCTGAGTCAACCTACTGTACAATGTAACTCAGTAGAAATGAAGGTAGTGTAATTGAGTCACTTTAAACTTCAGCATTGGATTTCAAAATCGATGAGAGATAAATCTTTAAAATAGCAAGTGATACAAGCAACATAGTTTCTGTCTGGCGTACTGGTGAAGTCGTACAAGTGGAGAAACCTGGCTCATTTTTACTGCATAGGAAATAAGAATGCCCTGTGCACATGGGATCGAGGTGAATAATTGTTAAACTTCATTTGGCGTGTTTGAGGCATCTCTGATTTTGCCATTGTGGGAACTGCCCCCACCAATACAGATGGGAAGAAACTTGGAGACATTAAGGAACCTTCCCAGGGTTACCTATCTAATAAGTCAGAGGAGGAAATTTCTTCCCCTGGTGTAGGTGAACGTGAGAAGTAGTAAGGAAAGCTTCCTTCATCAATGCAGATCTCAATCCCTCCATTATTTAGTATAGCAGGTTCTAAAGAGGGAGCTGTGGGCTTACTCCAAGGGGACATGTATGCTCAATCAGAGGGTAGGGAGATAGGTCTGATGATAGCCGGTTGTGGGATTGTCTCCTCAGAACTACATTGATACTTCTCCCCCAAGTTTCCCTCTATTCTATCCGCTCCCTCTACTGTACAAGCTCTCAGCCACCCGATGTCTACATCAGGTATCATCCCTCACACAAGAAATAACCTAAGCACTGCCCAGGCACTCAGTCATGGTTGGATAGGATGCCATTGGGAAAATAGCCCCTAGTATACTTATCCTATGACCCTCAGATCACTTTTTTGCCTGTAAGTGGAGTGACCAAGGGTGGTCTCTGGCTTTGGGGAAGTGACCTGTGAATAAGGGCTTGACTTCCCCCCTTTTTTTTTAGTGTGGGGCAGAGTGAGTAGAACAGAACGACCAAGCTTATTTAGGTAGACATATGTACAACATAGCTTTTCTCCCACACCTACTCCTTTTCTGAATTTCCCTATTTCTATTAAGGGTACTATCATCCTTTTAATAAGCTAGGTTTTCCATGTCAATGTCATCTTTAACTCCTTCCTCTCCCTCACCCTACATATCCTTGTTGCTGAACTTGTTTTTATCTCTGCTAAAGAGATATCTGAAAGATATCTTTATGTTTCACATCTGTAGCATTTTTTCATTTCATGCATATGCCAGCCTAGTTCAGGCCTTTATCACCTCTCACCTGGTCTTGTGCAATGGCCTCCTAACTGATCCCTCTGACTCAAGTCTCTTCTTCTTCAGTCCATTCTTTATAGCACTGTCACAGGGATTTTTCTAAAGGTACAGGTCTGACTGTGTCTCTCCTTTGCTCAGTCAACTGCAGAGACTCCTTACTGGCTCCAAGATCAAAGTCTATTTCACCTTTATCTCATCCTTTTTTATTTTCGTTTTTGTGAAAATTGAACATTCACATAATTTCAGCATAGTAGAACATATATAAATTTATAAATAAGTAAATATACACACATTGTGGGGTATACATACTTAAACAATTTCTAAATAATTAGGATATAAGATCAAAAAGTTTGCAGACCACTGTAAATTGCCTGAAATGACTTGGCCAGGCTCACTTAGCTGACATGAAATTTACACCCAGCCCTTCCTTTCTTTAAGTCTATCCTTTTCCACTCCAATCATCAATTTGCTATTTGCCTTTCCTGCTGGTTCACCCTTTGGATGTTGGATCTGCCATCTGCCCTTATAGCTACTGGACTCTTCAGACCACTGGACCTTGCCATCGGCATTGCTTCATCTTCCTGTGGATTTGAGACTGTGCCCTTGGCTACTGTACCCTCTTATCTCTGGAATTACTTTCCTGTCTTGGTTAGGAAGCATGTCACATGGCTCATTGTGTCTAACCAGTCTGAGCCATGCTTCACATTCCTCTTGGCTGTCTTCTCACCATTTGCCCTGCTTCCACACACCTCCCATATACCTTTCTTCCTCTATCCCAGCTCTCTAGCTCTGGAACCATAATTAAATGAATTGGTTACATTAAATTAATACTGCCGTTTCTATTGAAAAGAGCATGCCATTTAACTCTGCTATGGCTCCATTTGCTAAATCTCTTCTCAGACCAAAACATCCCTCCCTGGTCACCATTCCCTATGTATTATTTTTCCTTGTTAGAATGTAGAGTCCTTGAGGGCAGAGATGATCTTGCTTTTATACTTGAACCTCTAGTACTTGGCACATAGTAAGAGCTTAATAAATGCTTTTTATTCATTCATTCATGCACCATGATGCCTTTTCCTTTGGCATATCAGCTCAAATATCCATGCCAACATTGCTCACACTTTAGTTTGTCTTCAGTGCTTCCCATTAAGGGAACTGCTGATGCTTAAATGTTTCATTAGAAAATTTAATAGCTCTATTTAGGCATTTTGATGTCAAATGCTTGATGACCTTCCAGAGCAGAGGAATGTGAGGAAGTCATTTTTCTTTTCCATTCATAATGAACAATTGCGGGGTTAGCATTCGCAATCCAAGAAGAATGATTCATAAGCTGGCTAGTTACCTGAAAAGCAAAGAGCAATATCTGTTGGGCGATGAAGTGACAAATCTTGCTCTTCTCATAATAGACTAGTTAAGGAGTCTTGATGAAGGAAAATTAGGTATTTTATACAAAAGCATTGAGAGTGGTGGTGTCATGGGCAGGGTAATGGATTTACAGTCAGAAGATCTGTGTTAAAATGGTATTTATTACCCAAGTAGCCTTGGGGAAGGGCTTTGTTGTCAGTCAATCAATAAACATTATGTCTACTCTGCTCCATCTAGGGATTCGAAGAAAGACAAAAAATAATCCTTGTTCTTGAGGAGCTTTAATTCTTGGGGAGCTTTCATTCTAATGGGGAATTTCTTATAACATGGGCTATGTAATGTCTAGTCTTTTCCAAAGCTTAATCCTATGGCCTATTGATAATTTATTCATATAATTCATTAATTTATTTTGCTTTTTATCAAATTAGCTGTGTTAGAATCATGAAGATATTCATTCCTTATTCAAGTGATGGTGGCAAAGTGAATAATGACTTGATCGAAGGAGATGGGTGATGAGGTCCTTTCCAGCTCTGAAATTCTCTGCTTCTGTGATTTTGTGACTTTTTTTCTTATAGAATAAAGAACTCTCAACAATGAAATGGCCCACCACACTTTCATTTTTGACATTTGTATGGAATTCTGCCGAAAGGGATGTTCAAGAAAAGCGAGATCTGCTATTAAGTTTCAACTCAATTGAATTCAACAAGTGTTAAATAATTGCTGTGAATCTAATAAAAGGCAGCTTGATAGACCAGTCAGAGGACTGGCCTTGGAGTACAGAAGACTCGGGCTTAATCTCACATCTGGCACATATTGCCAGTGTGACTGTGGGCAAATCACTCAACTTCTCCGTATTCCAGATAGCTCTTTCAGAACATAGGTTGTATTGGTAGAAGGAATTCCTCGCCAGGAGTTCCCTACACTTAAGTGAGTCATGGGTCTGGCACAGAGGTCTAGCCAGTTTTATTAATAATTCAATCAAAACTGCAGACTAGGTATGTGTGAGCAAGTCCTTTATCCATGTGAAAGGTTTAAAGGGAAGGGTTGTCCATTTCCCCCACAGAAATACTAGGAAATCTAATAAGAGCTAGAAAGGAATCCTGGAAGCCTAGGAGGTGACCAGAGACTCTCAGGGGATGTTGTACATTGATTTCTATTTATTCTCCTCATCACCACATCATTATCAGAAAGATTATCTTAAGCACTCATGTGGCCCAATCCCATGATTTGTCAGTGTACAACATTTAGCAGATTTGGTACTTGTTCCCTTGAAGCTGATAACCCAAGACTGAAAGAAATTCACAGAACCATGTAAGAGGATAATGTTGAGGCTGTCACACTCCTGTAACCAGCCAGCAGCTCAACAAACGGGTATACATGCTTGAGCACAAGTGTTTTTGAGTAATGAAAGTTGTTTGCTGGAAATAGGAAGTCTGGGACTAGACACCTACTTTTCAGCCAGACAAGGTTGACATTAAGAAGGAAGCTCTATTCTCCACTGCTTTTTTGTCCCTTTGTGTCAGAAATATTAGGAGTAGGGCAATAATGATAATTCCCTGCCATTATAGAGTTTCAGTCAGAGATAGCAAAGCTCTTAATGTGCCACACCAAGATAGCCACATTAGAAACGGATGCTTAAAGAGCCTGGGGATTTCTTTGTGGTCATCTAATTGAAACAGTCTTCTTAAGTCTATTGAGGACCACTAAGGCTCAAAAGTCATTGCTTTAGCAGAAGCCGATTTGCACAAGGTACAGAAATATCATTACATTGTCTGCAGCAAAATCCTTTTTATTCTTAAATTGCATTTTTCATAAGTTAGGGTTCAATTTATTTGACTTGAGAGTGAAAGTGAACCTTTGCCATTCCTCAGGGATGGCTGATTAAAGGCTCATGTTTCAAAGGGGACAAAAAAGGTTTTACTGGTGGGATCTTTACGTAAGTGATGTTCATAGGTTCTTGCAAAATTCAATTAGTAATTGAAAAATATCTCCTGTAGCTGCCCCCCTCCCATAGAAAATACAATATGCCTTCAGTGTGAGAGGTGAGGGGAAAAAAGAGGCACTTTGAAGCACACTTTGCCTTGCTGGAATTTGGCAATGAACATTTTACAATAATGTGCCAAAAAACATCATTTTGTCATGCTGGAATTATGGTTTAAAAATGGAAGCTGATTCCTTCATTTACCCTAAACAATTATTTGTCACCAGCAACATATACTATAATGGACTGTGTATGCTCTAACAGAGTAATATGTTCAATGCTTGGATTTGCTTTTGAAGTATGAATTCACAATAACAATTCACATTTATAAAACATTTCAAGGTTTATAATAAAGCTCATTACTGCCAACAGCACCAGGAGATTGTTAGCATTATTAGCCCCATTTTTTTTTGAATTTTTTTTTAAATTTATTTTTAATATGTTTAGTTTTCAGCATTGATTTTCACATGCGTTTGAATTACAGATTTTCTCCCCATTTCCACCCCCCCCACTCCAAGATGGC